>JAKEEE010000238.1:0-54176 GCA_021498325.1 Bactrocera minax
GCTTAAGCTATTAGCTGACAATTCATACTGTACCTTTCGACAGATAAGGCAAAAAGTCCATCACAATGGCTTCCGCAAAGAGCAAAGCATTACCACAACACTAAACGTCAGTGTGTCATAACCGCACAGACAACTCGTGGTCTAAATCAAAAACTACCCTTTGAGAGGACATGTTCGTTGTGCCTTACGTGGAAACCTGCCGTATGAAACAGCCTAACCCCACAATGCTCAACAACAAAGCGGATAAATACAATGTGTTGATCAGCGCCCCGATAAATCATTAGCATTTGCTAAACACACACCGGTACCGATTGGCAGAGTGGAATGAACACACTGACCGCCTTGGTTGGGTTCGAGGCCCATCTAAAACCTCTGCCGTATTTTGAGTCCGGCACCCGGTTGGAGTGCAACTCCACATTGAGCTGACATGTGGTCGGCTTTACCCACATTCAGGTATGAAACCACAGCACCACGATACTCCCCGAATGTCATACTTTGGAGTGAACTCTAAGGGGTCCTGCTTTCCGTGGTACCAGACTTCACCATTGGTCAGACTTCGTAGCAGAGTTCATTCAACTCAGACTAGTGATTTTTGCAGCTTGACGTCAAATGTCTTTAATTGATTTCATAATACATTTAAAGTGTTATAGCGCTAATTTCTGACACGACAAGAGCCTATTTTTAAAGCAAAGTCTATTTTGAATGCATAGTGCTTTGTGTGGCGTAAAAACTTTAAATTAAGAAGAATTAAACAGGGAGTTCCACAGGGTGGTATACTCTTACTATTACTGTTTAACTTCTATATTTCGGAATTTCACTAACCGCAAGACGGAATTTTTGTCACCTCATATGCCGTTGATATAACGAAAACGACATCGGGCACTGTAATCGATGACATGTATTTTAAAGTAAATACTTATCTCCGAAACGTTTTCGCTTCTTCACTGCTAGGAGCCTAACAACTCTCCTTAACTAAATACATAGCAACCATATTTACAACCTGGACGAAGGAGTACAGATTAGATCTCAACATTTTTGTCGATGATTACAAATTTCCGACAGTTAACAACTTTGAAATTTCGGGCGTTACGTTCGATTATCTGTACTGTTTCGCTCCGGCCATAATTTACGTCTCAGTGCTTCCCAATGAGGTGCGTCCGTGTAATTCAAACACTACTTATCGCAGAACAAGGGCTCGATTTACCGCGTGAAACTAGAGGACCCTCGCGCGATTTCGCTTTGGATACTGCAGTAGGATAAACTTATCTAGAATCGACCGCGACATATCGAACCGATACCTGCATATATAGAATCGCCGCATTACACTAACCACCTCTTTACATTTCCCATCAAACCAACCAACCTCACTCTCCCCTACCCTTGGTCCGATCGAAACCCGTTAGGACTTCGATGACAACTTATTTGTGCTTTCCCACAAGCAGTGTCTAAACAATCCACTACAACAACAACAACAACAGCAACATTCGTCCACTCTGCTGCTGTATACTCTTATTACGGTCACAGCCATAAGTATAATAGCCGGTAGGCAACATATATCAACATATGCATAGTGAACGTCAACCGCCTACTGACTACATAGATAACTGAAAGATCTTTGGCAATTTTTGGTGTATAATGCAATACTACCATTTCTTTTAATGGTGCAGAATTAATGCAGAAATGCCAAATTCAACTGATCCACCACAGTTGTCTGCAGTATTGGAATATGAATGCAACACCTAAAACTAAGTGAGATAGATATATTAATATATATATATATTATATATATATATTATATATATATATATTATATATATATATTATATATATATTATTATATATACCAGAATGATCAGGATGACGAAACGAGTTCAATTCCGTATGTCTGTCTACCCGTCCGTCCGTCCGTGCATGAAGGGCATCTGCGGTTTACAATTTTTTAGAAAGAGCATGGCCTCACACCCTAATGTGTTTAAAGTTCTCTAATAAGTTTATAAGCCCCTAATGTGTTTAAAGTTAAATGTTCTCACAAACCATTCAACCAAACTTGCCGAGGACAAGTCTTTCTACCACCTTTTCATAAAGTATGAAAGTCATGAAATCGGATAATAACCAGGCCCACAATATGTTGAAAGTGCGATAACTCGTAAAAGAAACTCGTAAGAAGCATCAAATTTCAGTGTAGAAATGGAAAGAAAATGGCCGCTTAGGAATCAGTGTAAAAATTTGGAAATGGGTATGGCATACATTTGGCATGTACCGCATACATTTAGGTGAAATTTTGTAGTTCAGAAGCAAATTCAACAAAATTTTCTGCATGATATCACTCTAACAGTTTTATGGCACAGGTTGAAAATGGGCTAAATCGGACCATAACCACGCCTCCTTTCCATATAACACCATTTAAATTCTATCTGTTTTCATTTTACAGTATATAAACAAGCACCAAATAGTGGTTTTTTAAAATAGTCAAAACCGGAATATAACTATTCAAGTCCCAGGTACAGAATATGAAAACCTCAGGGACAATGGCTGAATTTTTGTCGAAAATATCGGTCAATCTGTTAGACATGTTAAAGAAATTCGGAGAGTATATTTTCCTAATAATAATATGTCCTTGTGACCAAAATGGGAAAAATCGAGTCAATACTTCCCACAGCCCCCTATACCTAATATAAGGCCTTTGAACTTACGGTTGACTTTATATCGTATCCATGTTTCCACACATTTTTTTTTATTTTTATATTTTAAAGAAATCCAGGGAGCGTCTTTATCTGAAAATAAGATACCCTTATATATGGGTTACCTTACCTTAAATATGGATAAAATTGGGTAAATCCCATAGCCATGTCTATTTCTCATAGCCCCCATCTACCTAATATAATGATTTTCAAACATAAGGTTGACTTTATGCTGTTAATATCGGTCAATATGTAAGATAAAATAGTAAATTAAAGTGAACGCGTAATTTTGGATACTCTATGGTTTGGTTACTAATAATGGATGAATCCGAGCCACGAATTAATCCAGCCCTTATATACTTGATACCAATAATGATTTCCGTTGTTCTAATGGACTTTATGACGAATAAATCGGTTAAATTGTGAATTGTCATAATAAGATAAGTAAATTGCGATTGAATTGCATTGAATATAAAATGTTTGGTTGCACTTGAACACGTGCCTTTCCTTACTTGATTCAACAATATTTACTTCCTTTCGTATTTCTTTTATTGTGAAGTGTTTTTTTTTTTGATAATTGATTTATTAATATGGTTAAAGTAGTGTTTTAGCAAATTGTACCGAATTGCTGAATTGTTATATGTTTCTAGTTAATAAATATAGTTATAATTCAGCAGATAATTTAAGGTCGCCATATAATTGGGATTATATTAGTAGTATATAATTTAGTTTGTACGTACGAATTTAGTTTGTTTTATGTTTTTTTTTTTTATTATGTACTCAGTAATACTTTACAAGTGCTAAATACAATAACTACTATACTTTTATTACTTTATTTACAGTGAAGGAGGTTTCTTTAAAGCGCATTTGTATTTCCCGAAAGAATACCCTCTCCGTCCTCCGCGAATGAAGTTTGTAACAGAAATTTGGCATCCTAACATTGAAAAGAACGGAGATGTATGCATTTCTATTTTACACGAGCCAGGTGATGATAAATGGGGATACGAAAAGGCATCTGAACGTTGGCTGCCAGTACACACCGTTGAAACGATATTGATATCTGTGATATCAATGCTGGCTGATCCAAACGATGAATCTCCAGCCAATGTTGATGCTGCTAAGGAATGGAGAGAGTCGTATCCGGAGTTTAAAAGAAAAGTCGCTAGATGCGTGAGGAAGAGCCAAGAAGAATGTTCATAGAGATTTGCAGTTTTTTTTATATATTTATAAAAAAATTTGGTACATTAAAAGCAATTATTTAATTTTTGTCGCTTACATAGATAATGTCTCTTTAGTGACGCTATTTACAAAATTAAAAAACTGTCTACATTTTTAAATCGTTTCATTTGATATGTGGTTTAAATTAGTAATTTTTGGAAAGTTGGCACTCAAAGGCTATGTAATTTAAAAAGGAATAATTTTGATATGCAAGGAATCGTAAATAATTTAAATAAAACATTTAATAATAAATTTCTATCAACTGAGATCTAGGTCTTTAACTTATAAATAGTTGGTGTGTAATTTTGTTTTGAGTTTTTATTAAAACATCATTTTCATTCATAATGCTTAAAAAGGTGTTTAGCCGAATCAGCATATATTGATAAAAAGTACAAATGCAAACTTTTTACATATTTGATGTATTCCGGTGGGCCAATGATTGGGACATGGGACATGGATGTAAATTTGTGTGCGAATTTAAGAATATCGATATGATAGCGATCTATATCTATTTGGAACCTGCTACGTTCGATTTTTCAATGTACTAATTTGGTCGTTACCTTACAAGTAACTATACACATTTACGTATATTTCGGCTGAAAAAAATTCACTTTAGTTAAGTAATTCTGCTTCCATGTTTTAAAAATTACAAGTAATGAAGGGCTAATTTAGCGTGTAACCGATCATTTTATACTCTCGCAATTTGCAAGAATCAAAGGCTCGGAAATTACTACCAGGTATGGGCAAAACTTCATTTTAAAAATGTTGCAAATGAATTCAATATTCGTTACTCGATGAAACCGTGATGGTTTACATGCATATATGGTGTCTTATTACAATAACTTATACTATAAGTCATATACTCACTTATTTTCAGTATTTCTTTTTTACTTCATGTCCGAGATATTTATATTAAAGTCAGTCTGATCAACATAAATCTCAATATTCATCATATTAGTACTGTAGGAAGGTACTTTTTATTACCGAATGACACAATACTTATCGAAATATTCTCGATTAATTTTTTTAAAACATTACATATATACGATGTAACACAAATATATGCGATATAAACTCAAACAAAAGGACGAAATTTAATATATTGTGTATAGTTGGATCAAAAGTGCGTAAATCATTATATAAAGTCATCAACTACGTAGCTCCAATATGGTTGTATGGACGCAACAGGATGCAGTTGTGAATATACAGATGTCTGCTGATGTCCCCTATCGAACATCTATCGGTCAAACAGCACCACGCACTGCTCTCCAAGCAGTTCCTGTTGGGATGCTTCGTCAAGAGTCATTCCTGCTCCTGCAGTCACATGCTCGTAGCGGAACCGCCTCCTTGGAATATTAAGAGGACATTACTGCAGTACTTTAATGAGGTACAACACTTTACCGACCAAGCTTCGGACGCGGCTAACTTCAGACAACTACTGAACGCCATTCACAAAGGAGCTATTAACACCTTCATTTACCACCCTTGTACGCAAATTCGTTCTGTATATTGTAGATGTTTAAACTCCTTATCCAGAATTGACCCCAACATACCTAACTTATGTCCAGCATGCAACGAGTCCCCGCATGATTCTAACTCTAACCATAACGAAGCATGCCCCTTGAAACCAACTTAACACCCCTTTCCCTATGGTCCGACTCCGTTGAAACAGTTCATTCCCTGTACCTACCGTTCGATGTCCGATTACCGCTAATTTTGCGCTTACCTACAAACAGGGTCCAAATATTTGCTACAATTACAACAACATTATATTAGCTGCATGGGGTTTACGCCAAGAACTATACCGTTTTCATCTATAATCAGCGCTAAACCACATTATGTTTAAGAAACCGAGTCCACTTAAGTTCATTACATCACAAATATTAACATATTTTGGGTATATTTTGGCTAGGGGAAGACCCTGAGCTGATTACATTTACTTTTGGAATTAAACTGAAGTACGCTCTAAAACATATTCTTGAGCTAAACATTTTACGATATGCTCATAATAAAATCCACAAAAATGACAATAACTCTTATACATTGTGGCGAACACGAATTCCAGAATCGACGATAACTTGCCAGAATCTGCCAGACATCGAAACTTGTAGTTGCCAGAATGTTCGAGTGGCGATCTGTTGGTAATAATCTACTGTATAAGGGCCGGAGTGGCAGCAGCACACAGTTTAAATTAGAGTGTTGCCAAGCAAAGTGCAAATGAATTATAAGTAAGCTCGAATAACGAGTACCAAAGGGTTAAGTTAGAATTTATTACTTCTTGGAATATATTGTGGCGAATTCCAGAATTGACGACAACTTGCCAGAATCTACCAGACATCGAAACTAGTGTTTGCCAGAATGTTCGAATGGCGATACTGTGGCAAACACCAATGTCAAAGCAAAACAAAACCGGCGATAAGCTGCCAGAATCAACCAGATAGGGAACCTAGTACTCGCCGGAATGTTCGAGTAATGATCTGTTGGTAACAATCTACTACATAAGGGCTGCCGGAGTGGCAGCAAGACTCATTTAAAATAAGAGTGTTGCTAAGTTAAGTACAAGTGAATTATAAGTAAGCTCGAATAGGTAGTAACACAGTGTCAAGTTAATAAATAAGAAATAAAGAAAAGTGTATAGCCATTAAATTGTGACTTTAATTGAACAATCCAGTGATCGAACTCAGAGTAGAGTTTCAACGTAAACGATTAATTTAGAAAATCCGTTACAATTGGTGTCAGAAGTGAGATTGTCAAATAAAGTCCCATAAGAGATTATTTTAAAAATGGCAAAGTTTAATGAACTATAAATTCAACAACTAAAAAAGGAACTGGAGCAACGTTGTTTGCCAACAAATGGAATAAAATTCGAATTGCAATCACGGTTGCGAGAGGCCATGGAAGCAGATAACATTAATGTTGACGAATACCTTTTTCAATCGGAACTAGAGGAATCGACAAGTAAGTTGGAGGGAAAGGAAGAGGCTCAAGGTTCACCAAAGGTTATGGACATGAACATGATTTTGGCTGCAATATCGCAGGTATCATCGCAGGTGTCCTCGCGGATGAAAGAGCAGGAAATACGTATATAATCGCAGATGAAAGAACAGGAGACACGTATGTCATCGCAAATGTTTGCACAACAATCCCATTTGACCTCGCAGTTGAAAGAGCAGGTGACCTTACAAATAGCGGAGGTGTCATCGCAATTGAAAGAGCAGGAGGCACGTATATCGACGCAGGTGACCTCGAAAAATAAAAGAGGCGTCGACGCAGATTTCAGAACAGGTGTCCTCACAGATAGCAGAGGTGTCAACACAGATTTCGGAAGAGCAGGATAAAATTAAGGCTGAAGTGGATGAATTAAAAAATCGTCTCCACGAGCTACAAGTAAATCGTCCAATTCTGTCAACAGGCCCTGCCAGAGTAAAAACTATATCTTTTGACGGCATAATTCCGTTCCAGATTTTTAAGCTTCAGTTTGAAAAGACCGCAGCTGCAAATAATTGGAACGCTGAAGATAAAGTCGCTGAATTATTCGTTGCTCTAAAACGATCTGCAGCAGAAATTTTACAAACCATTTCCAATTGTGAATCGAGTAGTTACGAAACTTTGATGGGCGAAGTAGAGAGACGTTATGGTAGTGAACACAGGAAGCAGATCTTCCACATCGAGTTACAAAGTCGTCGCCAGAAAGCCAATGAGACTCTGCAAGAATTTGCTACGGAGATTGAGAGATTAGCCTATTTGGCTCATGCACACAAATCCATGGAATACATCGAGGACATAAGAATTCAGAGCTTCGTTAATGGAATAGGAAATAAGACTACACGCTATGCTGCGTTAGCATGTCCGAAATTGACGTTTGCAGAAGCCGTTTCGAAAGCTCTAACGCACGAAATGGCTTCTCTGCTTAGTAATCGCACATCTAAAACTCATCAAATAGAAATAGAAGAACCCGCTTAGGTGAATCGATTACTTGAAAAGGTGGATGGAATCTTGGAGAAACCTCCCGAAACACGCAAGAAATATGATGGCGTGGTTAAATGCTTCAACTGCGGAAAAAGCGGGCATTTTTCACACAATTGTAATATCGAAACTAATCGGTTTAATTAAACCAAGTGGACGCAAACGCAAACGCAAAGCTGAGGAAGATCAAGCAGCTTTCAAATCAAACAAATCTTTAAACTAAACCGAGCCAGCCGAAAAGGGCGCGGACTGGCTCCCACAAATGAATGCCCTGTAATCTCCATCTCACAAATAAGCAGGAACACGAGTAACGTTAGCGTTGATGGATGTGTGGACGGAAAAAAGCGCACACTGACTGTGGATACGGGTGCGTCACATTTCATAATTCGATCTAATCTAGTAAATAAAAAAATAAGACCACTAGCAGGGGCACAGTTGCGTACTGCAACAGGAGAAGATACTCAAGTTGTCGGGGAAGTAACGTGTGAGATCGCAATTGGAAAGATAGCCGTGGTACACAATTTCATAGTGGCAGACATAGTCGACGAAATCATAATAGAAGTAGACTTTTTAGCTAATCAAGGGATCAAAATCGACATGGAAAACAGAATAATGACTTATGCCAATATGGAAGTGCTACTTATGTTAGGATATGATAACATCCACAGCATTAGATGAGTACTAGTAACAAAAAAACAGCTGATTCCACCAAAATCAGAAGCAGTAATTTGGGCAAAAATAGGCAGAGACTATGTAGCAAACGAGTTGTGCGTTGTCGAGCCAGCAGAAGAATCTACACCAAATTTAATTATAGGAAAAACCCTGGCCATGACAAGACAAGCAAACGTGTTCCTGTCAGAGTACTTAATGAGTTCAAGTCACCAATCCAACTTTCCAAAGGAGCTATATTAGGACAGTGTCAGGAAATTGATGCCGTGATAAATTGCGAAACACGTCGCGAAGGAATTCCATGGGTGAAAACGACATCTCGGGTGAAATTAACGCATGGATCGAGGAACTACAGACAGACCACCAAAATAAGGCTAAACAACTCCTTCTCACATACTGCAACATATTTGATAAAGACGATTCCAAACCAGGCAGAACCAAAGTTGTGAAATACGTTATTAACACAGGGGATGCAAGACCAATCCTCTAGGCTCCTCGTAGCGTTCCATTAGCAAAACGAGAAGTTGTAAGCCAGACCATACGTGAAATGAGCGAAAGTGACGTAATTGAACAATCAGAGAGTCTGTGGAGCTCACCTGTAGTACTGCTGAAGAAGAAAGATGGAAACATGAGATTTTGTGTGGATTATAGAAGGTTGAATGATGTAACGAAGAAAGACAGTTATCCACTACCTAGAATCGATGACACCCTGGACTCGTTATAAGGCACGAATTGGTTCTCAACACTGGATCTGAAGAGTGGTTATTGGGAAGTGGAAGCAAACGAAGAAGACAAAGAAAAGACGGCTTTCAGCGTTGGAGATGGTCTATGGCAGTTCACCGTAATGCCCTTTGGATTATGTAACGTTCCTGCTACCTTTGAGAGACTTGTGGACCAGGTACTAAAAGGATTACACTGGAAGGCCTGTTTGGTGTATCACGACGATATCATCGTGTTGGGTAAAAACTTTGATGAACACCTTAAGAACCTGGCAGAGGTTTTCCAACGGTTAAATAACGCTGGTCTAAAGCTGAGTCCGAGGAAGTGTTCCCTCTTCAAAAAGGAAATAAACTACATTTGGCATTTGTACTGCTATCGAAAAGATAGAGGGAGTAAAAGATTGGCATCGTTCTAAAAATTAGCACGAATTGCGAAGTTTCCTTGGACTGTGTACATATTATCGGCGATTTGTTCCGAATTTTGTCAGCGTAGCTAGTAGCTTCCATGAACTCCATGAACTGAGCCTCAAGGTATCTCGACAGACAATCGATGTTGATAATTGATAATCATGAACTCACGAAAAAGAACAAAGCCTCTGAATGGAATAAAGAACAGGAAGTGGCTTTCAAAACTCTGAAGGAACGGTTATGTACTGCGCCAATGTTAGCATATCCGGTCCCGGGATCAACATTTATTCTGGATACGGATGCTAGTGGGTATGCAATAGGAGGTGTCCCATCACAAGTCATTGACGGGCATGAGAAAGTGGTGGCATATTATAGCCAGACGATAAGTAAGCCAGAAAAGAATTACTGTGTAACACGGAGGGAATTACTGGCGTTGGTAAAGAGCATCAAACATTTTCATAAGTACCTATATGGTCAGCGATTTTTAGTAGGAACAGATCAAGCAGCATTAAAATGGCTTCTACAGTTCAAGAACCCAGAGGGACAGCTGGCACGGTGGATTGAGCGACTCCAAAGCTATGACTTCTCTATAGAGCATCGCAAGGGTAGTAGTCATGGAAATTCCTATGCGATGTCCCGTCGTCCCTGTAATTTGGAATGCAGACATTGCACAAAAGCTGAAGCCAAAGAAGACATTATAGATGTCCGATTAATGACAATGACATCGACTGAAGACTGGGACCCGAAAGAACTACGAAAATGTCTGCATGAAGATCCAGATCTGAAACTTGTAATGCATGGAATGGAACTGAACAAACGTCCAACGGGAGAAGAAATAGCTGCAGAAAGTCCAATCGCAAAAGCATATTGGGAACAGTGGAACAGTTTAAAGTTGGTATCCGGCTGCTTGCACCGAATATGGGAAAGCGGAGATGGGCAAAGCTCCCGAGCTCTTATGATTATTCCAAGAGTAAGAATTCCCGAAATTCTCAACGAGCTGCACAACGGTCAATGTGGAGGGCACATGGGAATCACGAAAACCTTGGAGAAGGTAAAGCAAAGGTTTTATTAAGTTGGTTGTCGTCAATAAGTTACGGAGTGGATTGCCATTTGTGCTGAGTGCATTGCGGCCAAAGGACCGAGATCCAAGAGTCATGGCCAGATGAAGTAGTATAATTCAGGGGCGCCATTCGAGCGAATTGCCATGGATGTAGCTGGTCCATTTCCCACCCGTAAATTAGGAAACAAATTCGTTTTGGTAGTCACGGGCTATTTCAGCAAATTGCCAGAACTATACCCGATTCCTAATCAAGAGGCTGAAACAATAGCGGATATATTCATCAACAACTGGGTAACGAGATATGGTGTTCCCATAGAATTACATTCTGATCAAGGGAGGTATTTCGAATCAGCGCTAATTCAGGAGATGTGTCAAAAACTGGGTATACGAAAAACACGTACAACTGCGTTACATCCGCAGTCCGATGGCATAGTAGAACGATTCAATGGCACCTTAGAAGAACATTTAAGGAAAGTGGTAGATAAGTTTCAAAAAGATTGGGATACTCATATATCCTTGTTCCTGACGGCTTATCGGTCCGCTATACACGGAACAACTGGGCAGACTCCAGCAAGAGTAATTTCTTAAATGACCTTCGGTTACCGATTTATTTGAAATTCGGAATTAACCCCAGTGGTGGAAGGAATACCAGGGAGACCAATAGTACTCTAGAAGACGAACTGAAAGAAATACATGCTATGGTGAGACAGCGCACTCAAATCATCAGTGATAAAATGAGGGCAAAATACGACAAGGCAATGAACTCTGAAGGGTTTGTTGCAGGAGACTGAGTGCTGCTATATAACCCACAACGGAAGAAAGGCTTATCTCCTAAATTACAGTGTAGCTGGGAAGGACCATACCAAGTCGTCAAACGACTCAACGATGTGGTATATCGCATACAGACCATTGGAAGACCAAAGAATTAAATGAAGGTGGTTCAGTCAGAACGGTTTGCAGCGTATGGCACCGCAAATATGTCTAATCGGGACGATCAGACTTAGGTGGAGGGCAGTGTGGCGAATACGAACTCCAGAATTGACGACAACTTGCCAGAATCTACCAGATATCGAAACTAGTGGTTGCCAGAATGTTCGAATGGCGATCTGTTGGTAATAATCTACTGTATAAGGGCCAGAGTGGCAGCAGCACACAGTTCAAATTAGAGTGTTGCCAAGCAAAGTGCAAATGAATTATAAGTAAGCTCGAATAACGAGTACCAAAGGGTTAAGTTAGAATTTATTACTTCTTGGAATATATTGTGGCGAATTCCAGAATTGACGACAACTTGCCAGAATCTACCAGACATCGAAACTAGTGTTTGCCAGAATGTTCGAATGGCGATACTGTGGCAAACACGAATATCAAAGCAAAACAAAATCGGCGACAAGCTGCCAGAATCAACCAGATAGGGAACCTAGTAGTTGCCGGAATGTTCGAGTAATGATCTGTTGGTAACAATCTACTATATAAGGGATGCCGGAGTGGCAGCAAGACTCATTTAAAATAAGAGTGTTGCTAAGTTAAGTACAAGTGAATTATAAGTAAGCTCGAATAGAGAGTAACAAAGTGTCAAGTTATTAAATAAGAAATAAAGAGAAGTGTATAGCCATTAAATTGTGACTTTAATTGAACAATCCAGTGATTGAACTCAGGGTGGAGTTTCAACGTAAACGATTAATTTTGAAAATCCGTTACAATATATATTGTCTTAGAATATATATATATATGCATTCCATCCTTATTAGAAATAAAGAAAAGAGTATAGCCATAAAATTGTGACTTTTATTGAACAATTCAGTGATCGAACTCAGGGTAGAGTTTCCACGTGACCGATTAATTAAGTAAATCCGTTACCATATAGTATATGGAGGCTAGGGTAATTCGTGGATATGTCTAACTTCCAAAACGTCGATTACTATAAACTATAATGTTCTCTAAGTCTCAGTTTATACACGGAAACTTTCGTTCCGAATTCTTCTCTTTCCTGCTTCTCTTCATTTAAGCAGTACAAAAATATTTTTCATTAGCTAATATGAGTAGCATATTCGCCATTTTCTAAAATATTTCTTATTATGTATTATATTATTTGTATTATGCGTATTTGTGATGACATTTGCATATTACATACACAAAGTAGATTATTAAATTAATATTTCCGAACGTATCGTAAATATTCATTTGAAAATGACCGCAAATACACCCATGGAAAGAATTTCAAAATGAACTACGTAGCAGCGAACTGTTACGAACAAGAACACAAAGCATTGTTGTACGAGCACGAGCAACTCCGTGTCCTTCATCTTTCTTCGTCGTCCCCTCTCCAACAAATAACGAGTCTGGGCAACAGAAATCTTCGGATATGAACGAACTCTATTGAATCCGAAATATTTCCGACATTGCATCAGGTTTTGAACACGAAGAATACTTCTGAAACGGAGGCAGATTACAGTAATTTTTTTAAAATGCGAAGGCTACAATGAAGAAAAAAATTTTTCGCGAAAAGACAAAAAATACAAAATAAAGAAATCTAGTGGTGTGTGTAGTAACCGAAGAATTTCCAATTTCCAAATTTTCCAATACAGAAATTAGTGTTTTGCGAAAAAGTAATAACTTCATAGAGTGTATAACTCCCTTTTTAAGACTTCATTTCCTTTAACGGATATATTACTCTTATTTTTGAAACAAAGTGCTGTTTCTTTTTTTTTCGTTTTGCTATTGATTACATATTTGGCATATCAAATGGAATTGTTCTGAGTGTGTTTATTTCCTTCCAAAAATATGTAGATATGACAACACTTATTATTTTTTAGTAATTAACCGTTTTGTAATTGTGTGAATTAATCGAATTGAATATAAGTGAAATGTTGAATTAAGGCTGTTTTTACAATAATTAATACAAAATAAATGTGTAAAAATAATTTAGTGAATTGTTAATGTATGAAAAGTGCACAGTATATGCATATACTTTTTAACTAATATTATTAACTTTCATTTTTTTATTTAAAAGATATTTAAATAAAAATGCTATATATACATCTATGCTATATATATTCTTAATCTGGAGAACCTTTCCTTTCAGTCCATACCCATTTTAACCCCGAACTCGGAGGATGTTATTCTTAATCACAGCCCAGTTTTTTTTATGAATAAGTCTATAAAACGATTCAACAATTTCTTAAGTTTTGCATGCAAATAAATATAATAATGGCTGGTGATTTTGCACTTGATGTTTTCAAATATGAAAAATTTAATAATTGTCTGACCATTATTAAAACAATTTATTTGTATACTTAATGGCACTAATTTATAATATTACAAATTATATTTTAGTTTTCAAAGAAAGATTTTGCCGATGAGATAAAATATGCAAATCTATTACCAATATATTCAAGATTTTAATTAGTTTGTGTTTACAGAATAATGCTTTTTGGATGCGCTGCTGCTGAATCATTTTACAAATAATTTAATTTAATATTCTGAAAATGTTTATAAGTAATCTCATAAATTAAGTAACAAATGTGATACAATTGCTAGTAGTCTCTCACGTAAATAATATAAGGGTCATTATTGTAATGTATTAAAATAATCCAGCTCAAATCCCTCGGAATTAAAAAAAATTTTTAAATTAAAAATATGCAAATGAGCAAAACTTTTCATATTTTCTAGCTATCAAATGGATACAAATATAGTTTAGAGAAAACTCACCAACGAGAAATCTTAGCAGCAGAGCTGCATTTCATCAAAAAAAAACTCACCAGTTAGTTAAATTTTTAATAACAAAATATGGCACACAGTGACGTCTATTCTAAGGAGGAGGAGAATTAAGAAACTTGTTCCTTATCGAATTCACACACTAAAAAATAATTTAAATAAATACGGCCCATCAAAACATCATGAACTAACAGAACCTAAACAAGCAATACTTGTAAAAACGCTTCTACCATGAATGCAGTAGACAAAATGCAATAAATACATAAATGGACCAAAAGTGTCTTATTAGCTCGCAAGTCTGGGTTTATACACGGAAATTTTTGTTACTCATCGAGAAATTCTACTTTCTACGCAAACATATTTTTCATTAGCTAATTAAGAAATTAGGATCAACAAAGCAGTATGTATAGATATCTTGATACCATATATTGACAAGTTCGCGTATATCTATGTAGACGATGTTCTCATTTATTCTTCTTCTCACTTCTTTCAAAACTCTATAGAATATTTGGGGCACATAATTAATTACAATAAGATCATTGTCAATTCTGCAAAATTACAAACTATAAAAGATTTTCTCACGCCCACATCGCCTACATAAAGGAGCTCAGTTCTTTTCTAAGTCTCGTAAGTTATTATCGAAAATTCATAAGGAATTTCGCGGCTATTGTCAAACATATCACCACATTTCGCGCAAAAATAAAAGTCACCTTAGATGAGCCTGAACCTATAATCTCAGTTTGAACTCTTCCAACCAAAGTTCTACAAACCTTTCGAAGTAACCACAAATGATGGTAGTTACGCTACAGGAACTGTATTATCACAAAATAAAAAAACAAATCATTTAATTCACGAAAACTTAGCCAAATTTCACAGAATTAATCTACAAATGAAAAAGAATTACTCGCAATTGTGCGCAATTACTCTTACATAAAATCCGAAATTACTTATGTGGTATAGCAGTTTTAAGTAAATACAACGATCGCCAATCTTTAATTTTCGCCAAATAAAAAACAAACCAAATACAAAATTAAAAAGATAAAAGAATTTCATGGAAGAATACGGTACAAAATTCACTTGTAAGACCGGACATCAGAACGTTGTTGCTGATGTACTTTTTATAACAATAGAAATAAATAAATAACACATCAAATTCTGATAATCCTCAACATTCGGCACAGAGCTCTCTTATATTAAAACTCAAACGTATAAAGCAATCGTTACATTGCTATAAAAATCAAATTATTGTAAAACAATCAGATGTAAACCCCTCCCAATATTCAAAAAATATATTTTAATAACAGAAGACATACACTTTTTTTAACAATAAAACTAAATTAGTGGACAGATTTTAAAATATAATCAGACAGAACTAACAAATACACTACCAATTGACGAACAAATGTTATTTTACCTCGAAAACGGCATTATTAAAGCATCTTCCACTTCATCAATTGGCGTAGCTCAAAAAACGGTTGATGGTATTACCGAGATCAAAAAACAAAAACAAATCATAAGAGACATACATAAAGGTGCACACAGAAATAACATACATGAAATTTCCTTGAAATATTACTGTCCAAACATAG
This sequence comes from Bactrocera minax, assembly GCA_021498325.1. Lineage (NCBI taxonomy): Eukaryota > Metazoa > Arthropoda > Insecta > Diptera > Tephritidae > Bactrocera > Bactrocera minax. Next base: position 16,025 of record JAKEEE010000238.1, read on the forward strand.
GAGACACTTGTAAAGAAGAAGTGCAAGACTCGAAAATGTGTTCTTCAATCAAGGAGTATCTCTTCAATCAAAGTGTCTCGACATTCAAGAACTCCTCCAACAAAGAACGCCTCCAATCAAAGAAGAATCTTGCGATGTCATAACTACAGTCGGAACAGCTGAACCATAAATAAGAAGACGTGATATACTCCAAAACGCACAGCCGGAATAAAAACGTTAAAAAGTATGCATATAACAAAGCGAAACAAGATAACAGAAGAACAATAAAAACTAATAAAAGACGAATTATTCATAAGGACAATACAAGAGTAAGGGAATGTACTGAGTAGTATTTTTCTTACTTTTTCTTATTGCACTATGCGACAATATAACATTCATAATATATACAATATGTTCTTCTAGAACTGAATCAGTTTACATTTATCAAAATACTTTTTTTCTATACCATACATTGAATTTATCAAAAATACTCACGCCCTATGAAAATACAATGAAATCTTCATACATTTTAGAAAACCAACTCGAAACCAAAATGTTAGTGAATAAGATCATTAGATTAAAAAAGTAAAAAATAAACTTATACCCAATACCTACAAGCTTAAAAGATCACTTAACTTTCTTGGTTCTGCACGAAAATTTATAACTGATACACCATGTACGAATGCTGAAATCAAAACGTCACTTAATATGCTAATAGAAAATAATAACAAGCAAAAGAACATTAATTCCCAGTTTGAAAGAATAGTTAAACTCTTGATCAAAAAGCAGTAAGTAAGAATATGATCATATCAGAAATCCCCAATGAGATCCAAATATAAACATTAATTTTACGAAAAATAATAATTTTTATTCTGGTACACTAAGTTTGAATGATATGTATGAATTAAGAAACCATGAACAGTTGGATGTTATATATGTTGGATACCTACTACTAGCAATAATAACAATATATACATATCCGTTACTTGAAACTAAATTTAGACTATTTAATATACCCTCTTTAGAACTAAAGTATTGTTAAAGTATTTAGATCCTAAAATTGTAAAATGTAATGACTATCAAGGAGTATTGAGATGTAAGAATTATTTCAGTAACTTCATTTGTGAATCGGAACCCTTTGATAATAGCACTATAAAAATATTTAACAACAAATAAACACAATGTGAAACAATCCACGAGAATAACATTCCCTTCCAAATCACACATTTATACAAACACAAACTCTAAATTCAGCAACATTCAAGAACTTTCAATCTTCTTTTAACCGATTGAAGAGAACCCAGTGCAGTTTACACTTTTCATCATAATTAGATTTCTCACCTTAGCAGTTACTATTTATGGCTGGTACTCCGTATACTTTCCTCAAAATCAAACTACACATTCAGCAACATTCAAAAACTTTCAACATTCTCTTAACCGATTGAAAAGAACCCAATACAGTTTAAACTTTTCATCATAATTGGATTTTTCATTTTGGCAGTTACCTATTATACCTACCTAGGTTATGACCCAGTACACTCATGCCCATATTGCCAAAAAGAAAAAATACTCAACAGACAAAGATGAATTGATGTACTATTCGAAACCGAAATGAACTGTCTACAACAACAACAACTAGCAGCAAAGTAGTGTTTAATTAAATTTTAAAACACACGTAAACAGTCACGTGATCATTTTATACACTTTTACATTCATATTTTTGAATAAACGGTGATAACTTCAAAATCAGTTTGTCTTCTTTTGTTTTATGGCTTAACAGCTGTTGAGTGAAAAGTATTAATATTAAACAAACCAAACATTGACTTACTTATTATTTACTTACTTACTTTATGAAATATTTATGAGGGTGTGTTAGTTAGTGTATGAGAGTACACGCAAATTTTGTATAAATGTTTTGAACTTTCGGTCACGCAGGTTTTGCTGGGGATTACTTAATTTTTACCCAAATGTTTGCATGTGTTATTGTTTCGTTAGCAGTTTGTTAACATATAAACATGTTATCCTTGTTACTTATTTTTTAGCTGTAACAAGCACTTCCGTTATCTTATTTTTCTGGAAATATTATTTTACTTGTTGTTCGTTTTTTGCTATAACCAGTTCCTTTTCTTTGAATAAAATTCAATATTTTGATTTAATTAATTCATAAAATATACTCAATAAATTGTGAAGGCACTACAATTGTAATTGGTATCATATTAACTTACACTATAGGTGATATACTCATTGAGTTATTATTATTCACACTTGTCATTATTGAATTTCGCTTCATGTTCGAAGCATTTGTATTAAAATTAACCTAACTATTAAGATATATCAAGCAAACGGATGAAATTTAATATAATGGGTATATGGAGAAAAAACAACCAGAAAAGCGGAAATCATTATATTAGGGATATGGAGTTTAGACCAAGGTCTGGACAGATTTCATTCATGTTCAACGCTAAACCATATTGTGGTCAAGAAAACATGTTCATGTAATTAAATATATATTAAAATATTACTCATATTGACCAATATAAACGGTATGAAGTCAACAGGAAAGTGGAATCACTATATTGAGAATAATAGGGCTAGAGGAAACTGAACTGAACTGATTTTACTTAATTTAGGGATTACCCTAAATTTTCTTTGTGAAAATTTTAGTACCAAATTTTTATATATTCGTAACAAAGCTCACTAGAATAACGAAAATAACTATGTGTAGTATATGAGGGTAATACGGTAATTAAATTCTGCTAAGATATCTCATAGATTCAGCAATATATACGGTATAAAATCAACCAGTAGTTTAAATTTATACTAATCCTTATATTAAGGATATGGGTCTAAGGGAAATATGGGTCTGTTATATAAGGAGGTCTCTGTAGCAAATTTCACTTTTGTAGCTTAGTTTGTGGCTAAATTTTAGCTTTCCATAATATCTCACTTAACGGCATTTTATGGACATGGCAATGGTCCGAATTTTCGACTTTTCTTTGATTGCAGAAAAATTCAAGGGGATTTAAGAAGAAAGCGGACAAAAAAAAGGAAATTTCGCTCTTCCGACATTTAAAATTCTTTTTAGTAAATGCTTAATTTAGAGATCTCTGTTCAATTATTGATTCCAAGATTGTCTAATTTGTTTTGTATAATGGCGCCTTAGTGCTAATTGTAAAAAACGAAATACTTCAGCCCGTTGTTTCTTCAGCTACCGCTCTTTTATCAATCCCTGTTCCTAGTGAGATATACATACACAATTTTTAAAATATTTAATTCTAGCTAAGCAATTAAAACTTACAGCATATCCAACCCTTGGTCACTGTAAACTTTTGAAATTAATCTACATTAAGGTAATATCTACTAGATTTGAAATTAATCTACATTAATGATAATAGTGTGGAAAATATATTCTAAAGCTACTGTTCTAATTAACAACACAATTATTTATAATATTAGTAGTATTATAAATAAAAAAAAGTATTAAAGAAAAAGTTTAGTTTTAAATTATGAACTGGCTTGCAAAAAAAAAGTTATAAATAAATAATGAATAACAAAAATGTAACTAAGTAAATGTATGTAATGTGAGTGAGATCAAAGATGGAGCACATTTTATGTGTTTCAGAAATTGAATTTTTTATTTTGATTTGTTAATCTTTTCCAAAACTCAACCTCAGTTTCGAAAAATATAGACATATCTGTCTTCATATATGTACATCAACTCAGTTTTTATTGTGGAGCTAAATATACTAATGTCGCAAGAAGAGATTGTGGAATAAATGGATAAAATTTCGAATGGCGTCGAAATCTTGAACATGGCTATTAAATTTCTGTAAAATGTCCCATAATATCTCATAAAATTTTTAAAACGATCCTTATATTTTAAATTCTTGTGCTTTAGAATTCGTGAGTGTAAGACTTCACAAATTATTTTTCAACAAATTTAAATGCAAAGTTTGCAGTTAAGCTTTGAATCTTTCCACCGTGAATCTTATTTAAATGCATTTATTTCTTCCTTGCAACACTAAATTTAACTTACTAATTAAGAAACTTATTAAATTAAGAATGAAATTGCAAATTTCGCCTTTGCTTTGTCTTTGAAGTACCGACTTAGTCACCATATTTATGAACTCTCCATCGGTAAAACATAGATTACTTTTTACCAAAACCGATGCTACAATAAGACTTGCTTTATATTTAACCTCTACCAACTAAGTTTCAGAAAATGTTCGACTTTTTACACTTTTACATATTTTCATAAAATGGTTTATTTAGAGTAATTAAATAAAGCTACCTGTTTATCCCGTATACCTCTCAAACACTTTGGGTGAGCTTCTATTATGCCTTTCTAAATTATAAGCTTTACAAGTTACTTTTAGCTGGCATACTAAGCAAATAATATCTACAATACATCTAAATTTTCTACAAAGAAAAAATTTAATTCCCACTCAATATTAAAGGGCATATCGAATCATTTATATGTTTATGCGCATACTCCCAGCGCACGTTTTGTTCGCTGCATAGTCAGAAACAGTGATAAAGGGATACCCACATAGACTTATTCCAGTGTGAGAGCGTCTCAAAATTCGTATTTTTAATAACATGTTGCATTTTTGTCTGTTCAGACAAAATACTCCTTTTTGGGCATTTAAATTAAAACACCTAACTTTTATTGTAATTAGAAGTTACCGTTACCCCGAAGCCGAAATTTTCGAAACATTTCTTCAAATACATTCTATTATCGTGTTTTCTTTTTATTATTATTTCTTTTTATTATTAATTATTTTCTTTTTATTATTTTACACTTTTATTTGTGATCTTGCCCTGCGGTTACAAATTTCTGCGTTGAAATATTATTTAGGTAGGGTTTCAATCTAACCGTTTAAACCTGCCCGATCCATTCAACTGTCAAAGTTGGGTGGGTAATTTACGCTCTCAATTTCCAGTGACATAAGTTGACACAGTTGTACATCTCTTTATCTCTGGTTAGAAAATCTCATCGAGAGACGCGTGCACATACTCAGAGTGCACTCAGAGAGTGCCCGGTGGACAATGGCATGATATAGGGGAGTAGCAAAACAGTCAGCTGTTAAAATGTAAACAATCCACAGCTGAGAGGGGCCTTTGGAGAACTGTCGAGGATATTCAGGGGTTGAGTTTCTTCTGGCATTCAAGATGGCCAACTTTTTTCGGGAAAATGGTTGCATTTTGCTATTTCCTGAAAATTTATTGAAATGTTGGACAAAATATATTGATTATATGAAAACTGTTTAATATTTTTTCGATATAAAATCGGTTACTTTTAATAATGATTCTTAAAAAATCTAGTACGATTTAGAAATATAAAATTAACTAAGCTTCATATTTACTAGGATTCCGTTGCAGCAGACGACCATCAAGATCATCAACCACATTCCCATAATGATCCTGGAAACCATAAACATGAGCATCGCCGGCTCAAGGCTAAAGTAATAAAGTAGGTTAGTAATGTATAATTAAGTCTAAAAACGTTTTATATTTTAGTAAGTATTTGGGTACACTATTGTGTCCACATTGCTCATTTGTGTTGCAATATACCATTCACTTGGACAATCATGAAGCCACCTTAAAGCTGTTTTGGCATTTGTTTCTGGTGGTTTTTTGGCGATGCTTTTCTGCATCTTATTCCATATTCCACTCATCCGCATACTCATAATGAGGATCACTCTCAGTTGGTCTACTAGGTGAAATTATAGCAAATATGTATAGGAGTGTAAAGCTTTGAAATTGTTATGAGCATGGACACAACCATAATAATTTACTAAAAAAGATCTGATGCTAAAAGGTCAGAAAATCGAAAAGCTGTAAAAAATAATAGCGAAACTAACGAAGTAAGTTATTTCACTAAGTTATAGTAAGAATTATAAATTTTATTTATAAGTAAAAATGTTGACTGAAAAATGAATTGTAAAATTAAAATATTAATATTAAATTAATATATATATTATTAAATTAATATATTAATATTTTAATTTTTAATTAATATTTGAAATAACAACTTTATAAATAAGGTCTTTGTAACGTAAAATTTCTTCAATCAACACCAATTTTATTAAAATAAATAGTATTGTCGAGTTTTGTACAAGGTTTATTAATATCAAGCTATTCACAGCATTTGATCGACAAACAGCAGTGATTATTTACAATGTTATTCAATTATGTTGACGTAAGATGATGTCATTATTGATGTAATTCATCATTGCACAAAAGATTTTATTTCGTTAAGGCAGTATTCGGCCTGTTCAATCCCGACCAAGCTTTTACTCATCTTGCCAAGCGTCAAGCTAGTGAGCGTGCTTCTTTGGCTTCTGCTATTAAGCTTTTTCGTAGGCTAATTAAGCCTAAGCTGGCTCGCTGGACGCCTTCTTGAGTAGAATCATTTAATTTTTCCATCTATGTAATAATTACATATAAAAATTAATTTATTTTGTTATATTTGCTTTTCCCACACAATAATGAGGTATGCACTAGGCATGTATCTGAAAACGAAACCTAGTACTATATAATAATACAGTTTTTTTTTCACTTTCTCTTTCTAATATAATATAAATAGCATTTGATTCATATATACATTTTTTCTTCACTAAGTGCTAAAATATAAAACGTAAATAAAATTTGTTGTTCAAATAATTTATACCTAAATTAAAGAAAACATGAGTTTTATAATTATGTCTATATATAACCATATAACATAACTATATATATATACCAAATATATATTATATATACCATGTACCATATAATATATTATATGACAAATTACATTTCATTGTTCAAGTTATTTTTTTCATTTGTAATACCAAAATCTGTTATAATAGATATTTCGTCAAGTACGCTCATAGTAAAATTAAATTTCTAGTTTATCCATGAATAAGTTAATTAAAACGCTTAAAAAAATTAATTTCGCATATTTATCCTTATCGATGCTATATTTTAATTATTTTTTAATACCAAAAAACTTTATTCTAATACAAAAATAGCAATTACAAACAAAATTATGGCGTTTTTAATTCTGAGCAATCCATTTTGGACTACCTAACTAACCTAACTTCCGCCACCATGACTCACCACGGGCAGCATTCTTTTATTTTTCTGCGAAAAATTCATTCCAGGGGTGAAAATACAGACTTTCGCAACTTCCTTATACCATTGGAAATGGGCTGCCAATCACTGATTTAAATTAAAAAAAAAAAAAAAATACTTTCGCGTCTCACTAAATGAAATATGAAATAAATAATTAGACGGTGATCTCTAAAACAAGCATTTAATTAAAAAACTCTTCAAATTTTCAGAAGTTTTAATTTTTTACTTTACAGAAAATATGAAATTTACACAGTCTTTTTAAACGTGCTGGAAGAGATTGTGAAAGGCGATATTGATAAAGATTTGTGATAAAGATATACTTAAGTATGTACATATGTATATCAAATACTAATAACGTAGTATAAACCAGAACGTTGCCTAAAGCTCTCAGTTAGTAATAAATCCTCAAACTAGTGCATTTATTTTAGTTTCATCAATATTGTAATTAACAAAGCAAAGAACTTTCTTTAAATTTTATTCAATTTACGAATGTGCTTAATAATTTTAATAATGAGAAAATAATTTTGACATCACAACAGCGTTTTTTTTAAATTTCAATTATCAAAATTTTACATTCTATTTGGCACAGCAACTTTTCAAAGCCTTCCTGTATTTTTTCTGTAGTAACAGTACCCCTCTGTATAGCTCTATTTGATTAGAATAAATAATAATCTAAAGAAATAAATATTAACAAATGAACTAATATAACTTACATGTTATGAATAATTTTTGCAAGGTATTTTTTTTCTGCCATTTATTCCTTTGTGTATTTGCGGCTGTTTTTCCATCTCTTGAGCGGGGTAAAATTATAACGTTCTGTACATCACGAAAATGTTTTTAATTTCATTTTAATTTGTCAGAATTTTCACTATTCCATCATTTGGAACACAGCGTTAAATTCGATTTATTCACACATTAAGAAAAGAGTTGCATTCTAACAAATTAGAAGTGTAAAGCGAAATAACTCAGGATTTCAGCATTCCTTGATAACAATTGAATTCCTTGATAATCCCGGTGGTGGATCGATCAGCATTATTTTTTCAAAGCATGGTCTGCAGACGCCAAAGTGAAAACGAGTTTTACGCGAAATAACTAAGAATTTCAAACAAAGAAAATGCAATCATATGACAATTGTATGAGTAGAACAAAATCCTTAATTTCTGGTTTCTACGGTATGGCAATACTCACTTTCGTCGTAAATGTAAGCAATGGTGCAAGGGGAGTACCGAAACTATCAACTGCTTAAACGTAAACAATTAACATCTGAGAGGTTAGGTTTCTTATGGCATCCAAGATTGGCTAGAATTTTCTGAAAAATGGTTGCGCTTTCCTATTTTCCTAGAATTTATTGAAATGTTGTACAAAATATATTGATTATATGAAAATGTTTAATATTTTATAAATATAAAAACATTTGCTTTTAAAAATGATTCCATATAAATCAAGTATTATTTCAAAATAAAGAAATATTTAATGTACTTTACATATACGCCTCTTTTTAACTATGGTAGATTAATAAATATTCACCACAAAATAGTGTAGGTACAAATAAGCAACCGCATGGCATACCGGAGACAAGAAAATGCATATTCCACGAAATTAATTACTAGTTTTATAATCCTGCAAATTTAAAGTTCATAATAGAATGTTAATATCAATTATTTAAGAGAGGCGAATAAAAATCATAATCACCCATATTCACATAATAATCTCGCTGAAAATCGTAAATATGAGCATCACCAGCACAAGGCTAAAATTCAACAAAGTATGAAAAGTATGTAAGTAATTAAATCCAAAAACGATTTAACAGAGACAAAACATGTTCGACGACTACTTGCCAGGATCCGCCAGACTGCGCAATTCGTAGGTGGCAGGATAATCGAGTGGTGATCTGATGGTAATGATCTACTACATAAGGGCTGCCAGAGTGGTAGCAAACACAGCTCCATTTACGTGTTGCCGATTAAAGCGAAGGCGAGTTATAAGTAAAAAGTTGCAAACTCGAATAGCAAGTAATCAAGTGTTAAGTTACTTGAATTAGGAATAAAGACTTTAAAATAAATATATTAAATTGCGACTTATTTTTAACAATCCTGTGATTGAACTCTAAGCAGAGCTTCAATGTAGGCGATTAATTTAGTAAATTCGGTACAATTAGTGTCAGAAGTAGGATTGTCAAACAAAATCAAATAAGCAACGACAACTAAGTTGAAGGAAAAAAACACAATATTCACAGCTGAAACAGGAGGAGTCACATTTATCGATGCAGGTGACCTCATAAGTAAAAGAGGTGTCAACGCAGATTTCGGCACAGGTATCTTCACAGGTATATAGCTACGCAGGTGACTTCACAAATAACGGGGGAGTCAACCCAGGTTTCGGAAGAGGAGGCTCAAATTAAGGCTGAAGTTGATGAGTTGAAGAATCGTCTCTGCGAACTGTTACTAAATCGACCAATTATGACAACAGGCTCTGCTAAGATAAAAACTCCAACCTTTGACGGCACAGAACTGTTTCAGAGTCTTCAGTTCAGTTTGAAACTTCAGTTTGAAAAGGCTATGTTGGAAATAATTGGAACGTTAAAGATAAAGTCGCTGCATTATTTGTTGCATTAAAAAGGCTTAAAGCGGACAGACCACTCCGATTGCGAACCGAGTAATTATGAAACGTTGATGGGTGCAGTAGAAAGACGGTAAGGTAGTGAGCACAGGAAGCAGGGTTTCCACATCGAGTTGCTAAATCGCCACCGGAAAACCAATGAGTCTCTGCAGGAATTTGGGACTACCGAGATTGAGGGATTAGATCATTTGGCTCATGAGCACAAATAAGTAGATTACAGTGAGTACATAAGAATTCAGGGATACGTTAATGGAATACGAAATGAAACTACGCGCTATGCTGCATAAACATGTCCAATATCAACGTTTGCAGAAACCGTCTGGAATGCTCTAATGCACGAAACTGCATCTCTACTAAGGAATCGAATATTTGAAGCTCATCAAGTAAAAATAGAGCACACTTGGGGAATCAATTACTTGAAAAGATGGATAAAGTACAGGAGAAACCTACCGAAGAGCGTAAGGAGAATGATGGCGTATTTAAATGCTTCAAATATGGACAATGTGGTCATCTTGCACGTTGCTGCAATACCGAATTTAACCGGTCCAATAATCCAAAGCAGCTTTCAAATCAAACCAATCTTTAAACTAAATCAAGCCAGCCGAAAAGAGCACAGGCTGGCTCCCGCACGTGAAGTCTAGCTAATCAAGGGATCAAAATCGACATGGGAAACAGGATAATGACTTATACCAATATGAAAATGTCACTTATGTTCGGTTATGAATACGCTATTGGTAAAAACTATTGCAGTTGACGAGTGCCATTAACAAAATAACAGCAGATTCCACCAAAATCAGAAGCAGTTATTTGAGTAGAAATATATGAAGCAATGGAGCTATGGAGAAAATAAGTTGTCGGTTGCTGAAGCCGCAAAAGCATCCGCATCAAACTTACTTATAATAAAAACCCTGGCTTTGGCCAGACAAGAGAAATGTGTTCTATTAAGGGTACTAGGGAGTTGAAGTCATCAAATTAACTTTTTAAAGAAGCTATTGTAAATTGGGGCAGTCAGTGCCGGGATATTGAGGCCGTGATAAATTACGAAGGACATCTTGAGGGAAATTCCATGGGTGAAAATGATATCCCGCGTGAAATTAACGCATGAACCGGGGAACTACAGACAAACCATCAAACTAAGGCTAAACAACTCCTCCATATTTGATAAAGACGATTCCAAACCAAGCAAAACCAAAGTTTTGAAACATTTTATTAACACAGGTAATTCGAGGCACCTCGTAGCGTTCCATTAGCAAAATGTGAATTTGCAAGCCAGACCATACGTGAAATCACTGAAAGCGGCACAATGGAACCATCAGCAAGTTCATGGAATCTTCCTGTAGTACTTGTGAAGAAGAAAGATGGCAACCTGAGGTTCTGTGTGGATTATAGAAGGTTTAATGATGTAACAATGAAAGACAATTATATACTATCTAGAACAGATAACACTCAGGACTCATTATCAAGCACGAATTGGTTCTCAACACTTGAATTGGAAAGTGGTTATTGGCAAGCGGAAGTAAACGAAGAAGACAAGGAAATTATAGATGGTCACCGTAATGATCTTTGGATTATGTAAGGCTTCTCACCCTTTGAGAGACTTATGGACTGCAGACTTCAGCAGAAATAATTTTTGCCAATGATCTTCCGTTACAGTTTGTTTGCAATTAACCGCAATGAGGAAAGGAATGCTAAGGAACCCAACAATATCCCAGAAAGCAATATAAAATAAATAAATGTTATCGTGAGACAGTGCACACAAACAATGGGAGATAAAATGGAGGTAAAATACGACCAGGCAAAGAACTCCGAGGGATTCGCAAGAAGACTGGATTTTGTTATATAACCCACAACGAAAGAAAGGCTTATCTCTCAAATTATAGTGTAGTGTAGGAAGAACCGTATCAAGGTATTAAACAACTCAACGATGTAGTGTATCGAATACAGGCCTTTGAAAGACCAAGGAATAAAATAAAGGTAGTTCATTTAGAACGGCTTGCACCGTTTGGTTCAGCAAATATGTCTAATTGGGGCGGTCGGACATAGGTGTAGGGAAGTGTGGCAAACATGAATGCCAGAAAAAAACGGAATCAACGATACCTTGCCAGACTCAACCAGACAACGAATCTCGTAATTCCAATAATGTTCGAATGACGATCTGTTGGTAACGATCTACTATATAGCAGCCCTAGAGTGACAGCAGACACAGTTCTTATTAAAGTGTTACCAAATAATCTGTAAATTAGTTATACGTATGAAGTTGCAAACTAATAACGAGTAATAAAGTCTTGAGTCATTCGAATTAGAAATCAAGACAATTGTATAGCCATTGTGACTTTTATTTAACAATTCAGTGATCGAACTTTGAGAAGAGTTTCAACGTAAACGATTAATTTAGTAAATCCGTTACATTGTAATATATCAATAATAGAGATATCTCAATAAAATTTGGCGAGGTTATTTCACTTTCAAGTATAACTTCTCCTAAACCTCATAAAGCGAATATAAAGCATTTGGTTTTTCTCGTTAAAGGCTACTTCACTTGCCGTAATATGTTTAATATCTTCCGTTAGCCGCCTAATGACGAATATTCAATTTCCCGTTAGCAGTATAGCCAATTTTCTACTAGAAACATCTAAAGGTCTTCCTTGTAACATGTTGATGATATAAAACATTCAACCTACCAGACTTGCTAAGCGAGCAATTTCCGACAGACGCTAAACGCCATTCACTGTCAATCCATTAACACCAACATCGACTACATCTCGGCGATTAACGTTCGTGGAGTTAAACCGCAATCCATTACAGAAAAAATTCTCGAGCTCCTCTTAAAATAAGAGGAACAATTGCGCAACTTCGGTCTGGATATTGGACTAAGACTAAGAAGACTATATAATGGACTAAACTACCACTTATCCAGGTTAGATCCTGACAACCTGAACTCATATGTCCTTTATGAAAAAAGTTTCCGCAAGACACTAACCAACCCTTTGCATGTCGCATGGAGCCCACTCATCTAACATACTATTTTCCAATCGTTTTTTGGACCTACTCTCAGATGACCTCGATGACTGTTCATATCTCTTGCTCATACCTGTAAATGGGGTCTTAAATAATTGGTTAAAAACAACTATAACAGTTTGGTAGCGGAAATGGGTGACATCGGGCCATGAATTACTCCTGTCCCATATACATCATAATTAGTATTTTCGCTTTTTCTTACATACTTTAGTTTAATGCCAAATATAGATGAAATTAGTTGAAACCTTTTCCTAGCCCCAATATGAACTTCCGGTTGTTTTTATCTCGTACATATCACTCAATATGTGATATTTTAATTAAATTAAGTGGACGTGAACGTCAGTGTCCTCCCTATTGGTTGATTTTATGTCGGATATACAGGTTAATATGCGATAATTTTTATTATAAAGATTTTCAGACACTCGCAACTATTTCTGTACCTTTCATTCATGCGAATTGAAAAAGTTCATAATGTTTGGCCGTACCCGAACCTTATACTTTACCTCATAAATATATTATTGACCATAGACTCAATTAGTTCCGTTACTACATCTTGATTTATATCCAAAATATTTATAATAAAAGCAACCTAATTAACACAAGTCATATTGGCGTTGTGTGAAAGTACCCAGCACCATGGTATAGAGAAATAGCGAAAGTCACTAACAAAATAAACAGACAGCAAAACAAACATGGCGTGAGTCGGATGGCGGTAGTTCATATTCTCCAAAATGGGTTGCGTAGAATGAAGTAACACAGACAGAACGCTAACAGAATCACTAAAATTTTGTTTATAACTATTTGTAATTGTGGTATTAGATTAATGTAATAAAATAATTTTTCTAAGCGTTATTTAACTTATTCATAAATAAACTAGAAGTTCAATTTTGTAATGAGTTATAACAGAATTTGGTATTAAAAGAGATAAAAATTCATTTGAACAATAAAATTAAACTTATCATTCTAATATATTGTATTTAGATATAATTACAGGGCCAAGGTTTTCTTTAATTTCGGTATAAATTATTTGAACCACAAAATTTCCTTAGGTTTTATATTTTAGCACCTTGCGAGGAATAAATGTTCATTTGATTAAAAATTCTTTATATTAAGAAATAGTTTCAACAAAGCTTTATATAAATATTTACTACTCGTTTCCTTCCAAAACGCACGCCTTCGTTTCCAAATACGTGCCTAGTTGCGTACCTCATGGTAGTGTGGAAAATGCAATATATAAGTAACTCTACAAAATGAATAATTAAAGTGTAACGAAATACATTAAGTTTTATATGTATTTGTTATATTGGTGAAAGAATTAAATGATACTGCTCAAGAAGGCATCTTCCATCCAATTTAGGCTTAATTAACCCACAAGAAAATTTAGAAACAGAAGCCAAAGAAGCACGCTCACTAGCTTGACGCTTGGCAAGATGAGTATTTTACTTTGGTACCTGAATCTTTGGTCGCGATTGAACAGGCGGAATACTGCCTTAACGAAATAAAATCTTTTTTACAATGATAAATTACATCTATCATAACATCGTCTTATGTCAACATTGTTGAATAGCATTGTAAATAATCACTGCTCTTCGTCGATCAAGCACTGTGAATAGCTTGATATAAATAAAGCTTGTTCAAAACTCGACAATACTATTTATTTTAATAAATCTGGTGGTGATTGAAGATCATTTACCGTACAAAGACTTTATTTATATTTTTCATAAAAAATAAAACGGTTACTAGTTAAGTTCTAATGAACAATTAACATGCTTCAGAAATTTATAATTCTTACTCTAACTTGGCGAAACAAATTACCTCATTAGTTTCGCAATAATTTTTTGAAGTTTTTCGATTTTCTGACTGTTTAGCATCAGTTTTTGGTAAGTTTTTTTATGTTTCGAATTTGGGTCTTTCATTTGTGAATGATTATGACTGCGTCCATGCTTGCCATCCTTTAAAAGTTTTGCAATTCTATATATATTTGCTGTAATTCCACCCAACACCAATAGACCAACTCTATGGAAAATGGAATAAGATGCAGAGAGCATCGCCAATAAACCACCAGAACGCACTGTCAAAATAACTTTAAGACTTGGCTGCACTATTGTCCAAGCGAATGGTATAATGCAACACAAATAAATAATGTGGACTCAACAGTCTTTATCCAAATACTTGCTATATCTAAAATATAAAACGTTTTTAGACCTAATTATACATTGCTAAAAATTATACCAGATTGAATGGTACATGGCCCACGTTTATGATTCCCAGAGTGGTGCTGACGATCTCCATAGTCTTGCCGTGATCATTGTGTCAATGTCCTTGATGATCATCATGGCAGTGTGCTGGAACGGGAAACTTTTAAGGACCGATTTTTTCATTCTAATTTTATTGCGAAATTTAAATCTGCAGGATTATAAAACTTGTAATCTGTTTCAAGGCATGCGTATATTCTGAATCCGGTTATCTTCGATTTTTTCTTATTTGAACCTATTATTTTTCTGTGGCGATTATTTCCTAAATTACCATAGTTACAAATAGGCATAATTCAAAAGCTTAATTTTTTTTATATTTGTAATTAATACCGGATTCTTTAAGAATCAATTTTAAAAGCAACTGATTTTATACCGAAAACATTTTAAACGTTTTCATAAAATCAATATTTTTTGTGCAAGATTTCATTACATTTTCAGAAAATAGCAAAATATTTGCAACATTTCAGAAATAAGTCAGAAAAAAATTGGCCATTTTGGATGCCAAGAGAAACTCAATCCTAGATTTCCCTTAACAGTTCTCCATAGACCCATCTCAGCTGTAGATTTTTAACGTTTTGACAGCTGGTAATATGGAAACCCTCTGCAACTTGTCTACCATAGTACGATATTACTAATTTTTACTATCGAATTACAGAATGCTGATCGCTTAACTTAAATCTGATTTCGATCACTGATTCACTGATCAGTGATTTCGATTGTTAAAAAAAGTCACAATTTAATTGCTACACACATATCTTTATTTCTAATTCAAATAACTTAAATCGTTATTCGAGTTTACAACTTACGTATAACTCATTTACGCTTAACTCGGCAACACTTTAATTAGAACTGTGTCCGCTGTCATTCCGGCAGGCCTTAGCGGGCCATGTCACATTCTTGCAGCTCGAATTTCGCTGTCTATTTGATTCAAGGAAGTTATCGTTGATTCCGTTTTGTTCTGGCATTCATGTTTGCCACACTTCCTTACACTTCTATCTGATCGTTTCAACTACACATATTTGCAGCACCAAACGGTGCAAACCGTTCTAAACGTGGTATGTTCATTTTATTCCTAAGCCTCCCAATGGTCTATATGCGATATATTACATCGTTGAGTCGTTGAATAACTTGGTATGGTTCTACTCAACTACACTATAATTTAGGAGAGAAAGCTTTCTTTCGTTGTGGGTTATATAACAACACTCAATCTCTCTAAACAAATCTCTCAGAGTTTATTGCCTTGGTGTATTTTACCTCAATTTCATCACTCATAATTTGCGTGCGCTGTCTCACCACAGTATGTATTTCTCTCATCTCGACTTCCAGGATACTCTTGGTTTCCTCAGCATTCCTTCACCCATTCAGGTTAGTTACTAAATTTCAATCAATCGGTAAGCGAACCGTTGTTTCATGCATAGCAGACCGATAAACCATCAGGTACAAGGATATAAAGGTATCCCAACCTTTTGACGCTAGTCTACCATATTCCTCAAATGTTCTTTAAAAGTTCAATTGAATCATTCTACCATGCCAACCATGCCTATGTAATGCAGTTGTACATGTTTTTCCGATACGCAGTTTCAGGCAACTATTAGTTTCGATGTCTGGTAGAATCTGGCAAGTTATCGCCGATTCTGGAATTCGCGTTTGCACCAATATCCGTATCTTTTTATACTCTCACAACGCATTGCAACAGAATATATTAGTTTTGTTAAACCGTTAGGTGGGTTGTTTATAACACCTAAACCTAATCGAGTTATATATATATAAGAAGAAGAAGAAAAGACGAGTTGAAATCCGAGTGACTGTCTATCCGTCCGTCCGTGCAAGCGATAACTTGAGTAAAATTTAAAATATTTGGATAAAACTTCGTACACGTATTCCTTGGCACCGTAAGACGGTTGGTATTGCAGATGGCCGTAATCGGACTTCTGCCACGCCCACAAAATACCATTAATTGCCAAAGTGCTATAACTAAGCAATAAGTTAAGTTATTAACGTGTTCTTTGGTAGAAAGGATCTTAGTAGGGGGGCTTTTGTGTATTTTTAGGCAAAAAATTGTGTAAGAGTGGGGATGACCCCGCCACAAATAGGTTTAATGTACAAATCTGAAAAGCCGTTACAGCTAAATCAATCAAACTTGCTCCGAGTAAGCTTCTCTAACATTTCCTCGTTTACTGGCAAAATTAGAGAAATCGGATAATAACCACGCCCACCTAACATAAAAATCTTATTTTAAAAACTGCTAAAAGTGCGTTAACTCGCTGAAGGAACACGTCAGAAACATAAAACCTTACAACAAATATGATACGAAAGGGTTGCATAGGAATACGTTTAAAATTTTAGTGATAGACGTGACACCGCCCACTTTTAGAAGAAATCCCATATCCCAGAAAAGCCTTAATATATTACAACAAATTTCGGAACGTAACATCATATCTACATTCTTATGTCACGTTGCGTATATCGGCGAAATCGGATAAAAACAACGCCTACTTCTTATATAACACAATTTTGAATTTCAACTGATTCTTTCACTTTAGAGTATATAAATCAAGCATCAATTAAGATATTTTAATAAAGCATTTCACAAAAGGTACCTTTAATATATGCCATCTCTTGCGTAAAAATAGTCGACATCGGCAAATAATTTCCCAAACCACCAGATACCTAATATATGGACCTGAGACCTAATATCTAACTTTTTACCGAAAGCAGGAGGATTATGAAGATGATATCTTTTGTCAACATCGGGGAAAATCGGGTAAATACTTCCCCTAGCCCCCGCTTCCGGGAGACCTTATACCATATATAACGGTAAATGTGTGAGATATCGCCATGAAATTAGAGGATTATCTTTCCAGGATAACAATTTGCTTCTGTGCCAAAATGGCGAAAATCGGGTAAATACTTCCCTTAGTCCCCATATACCTAATATAAGGATTTTCAACGTCCCATTAGACTTTGTACCATATATTTCGCTAAATCTGTGAAATATCGTAGTGAAATTCAAGGATTATCTTTCCATGATTATAATGTG
Source organism: Bactrocera minax (assembly GCA_021498325.1). Taxonomy (NCBI): domain Eukaryota; kingdom Metazoa; phylum Arthropoda; class Insecta; order Diptera; family Tephritidae; genus Bactrocera; species Bactrocera minax. The sequence goes on from JAKEEE010000238.1 coordinate 34,055, forward strand.
CTATTGTGTCAAAATGGATAAAATTGGGTAAATACTTCCCCTAGTCACCATATACCTAATATATTCAAAATCAACCTGCTGGTAGACTTTACACCATATATTTCGGTAAATTGAAGAGATATCATAATGAATTTCGAGGATTATAATGTGCTATTGTGTGAAAAATGGGGAAAATCGGGTAAACATTTCCCATAGCCCTCATATACCTAATAAAACCTTCTCAAAATGTAAGAGTGAGAGTTGCCTATCGTTGCGATCCTAATCAAGTTCTTCTACTCAATGTAATGAATCGGTCGATTTTGGTAATCTCAATAATGGAAACTCCGATGAGTTAGTGAATTCATCCTCATCCTCATGTGAATAAAATTGGGATATTAATGATGATATAATCGATCAATGATAGGGTGGCATTTTTTTTTTTGTTCTTTTATCATGTAAAAAATTCAACATGTTCACAGGGTATAATGCAGAATTTATATAATGTTGCCATATACTGTGGCGGCATTTTTATCTAGAAAAGAACACGCTATAAGCAACATTCTAATAATAAACACGACAGGAAATCCATTAGCGGAAATGTTAACTCATGAGTTATGCAAAACATCACTAGAGTGTAATCTGCGTACCAAGCTTCTTCATCACAAAGGTAGGCATGCTGATTTGGTTCATTTTGGCGTAGTGTGCTTGAATGTGGTTCTAGCACTCGTGATGGTTCAGGTGTGTGCGATGATTTAAAATTGTTTTCACACACACAATACAAAATGTAAACACTTTTCTTCGAAGGTTCAGGCAAGCTTTCATCACTACAAAATATTTTAAATTTGTTAATTGACATGTCGCAAACGTTCAATATGTTTTCATTTACCCGACATTATAATTTTGTCCGGTTACTGCAGAGGTTTTAGGTGCTTTTTTGATGTACCTAAAGAAAACGTTGAAACGTGTAATATTATCCATTACTTAAAGTAAAACTAAAGTATTTCCTTGCCCTTCCTTGCATCTTTGTATTTTCCACGGAAAAAACCGCAAAGAAATTGCGCGTGCTTCAAACAAGAGATTAGGGAAGTGTCTCAAGTACTGCCAATTTGGTCGAACAACTGGTATTGGTTGTTCGATTCGCCACTTTCCAATACTTGACAAATTGAAGACAGCTATTCTATTATATGGATCTTAGTTGATAGCATATGAGGCGAAAATATTTCAAGGAAGGTTGTGCTCAAATGAGGTCAAAAGGCTTACATGAGCTACTGCCTAAAATTAAAATAAAAATATTTTTATACAAGTTGCACAGAGTATATTAATTTTGTTCACCAAACTGAGTCAAAATTGAGATATCTCAATGAAACTTGATGCATGTTTCGTACGTGCTCTGCAAAGGATGTTATTGCATATGAGCGAAATCAGACCATTGCACGTCCAACAAATGAAGTAAATTAAAAAATTTAATTGGTTAAAAAGAAAATACTAAGATTTTATTATATCGCTAAAGAAGACATCAGAATCATCAAAATTTACACGTTTTACTATTATAAAATTTAAAAGATTGTGCTTAGGGACTTAACTTCAGACGGTGCAAAAATTGGATAATGAGCGTGTTACTGCCCACTGTTGGGTGAAATCACATACCAACTACCCAACCATTTTGTACCAAAATCATACACCACGATATTATCGTGGAACTTTTAAGTTAGGCTTTGAAAATCAGGCTACAGTCACACTTATTTCTCATATAACACAACTTTATATTCCTTAAGATGTTATTATACAATATATAAATCAAGCACTTGATAATACATCGGAACATAAATCTGCCTATAAGGTGTGGCACCTCTCAAATAGATACAATAGAAATTTTAACATTCCAAACTTCCATATACCGAATGTGAGGACCACGGTGACAATGGCTGACTTTTTACTGTAAATATCCTTCAATCTCTAAGATATATTGTGGAAAAGAATACCAGACAAAATCGCCGATAACTTGACAGAATCAGCCAGAGAGCGAAATTCGTAGTTGTCTGAATTTTCGAGTGGCGATCGTTTGGTAACGAACTGCTATATAAGGAGTGCCGGAATGGCAACAGACGTAGTTCTAATTAAAGTGTTATCGAGTCAAGTGTAAGTGAGTTATACTTATGTCATTGCAAACTCGAATAACGAGTAATCAAGTGTTAAATCATTTGAATTAGAAATAAAGACAAGTGTATATCTATTAAATTGTGACTTTTATTTAACAATCCACTGATCGAACTCAGAGTAGTGTTTCAACATAAACGATTAATTTAGTAAATCCGTATCAATTAGTGTCAGAAGTTAGATTGTGAAACAAAGTCACATAAGAGATAATTTTGAATATGCCTGTTTAATGAGCTGAAGATTCAGCAATTAAAACACGGAGCTCGAGCAACGTGGTTTCGGAACAAATGGAATAAAATCCGAATTACAATGTCGGTTGCGAGAGGCCATGGAAGCAGATAACATTAATGTTGACGAAATGCCCTGCAATTGGAATTAGAAGAATCGAGAGCGAAGGCAGAAAAAAGGGAAGACACTCAATGTTATAGGCATGGCATCAAAGGTTATAGGCATGAACACGATTTTGGCTCCAACACCGGAGATGTCATCACAATTGTCATCGCAGTTGAAAGAGCAGGAGGCATTTAAATCGACGCAGGTGACCTCTCAAGTAACAGATGTGTCGCCGTAGATTTCAGCACAGGTGTCATCACAGATAGCAGAACCACGTATATCGCATATTGATCGATCGCACCTGATCTCACAAATAACAGAGGAGTCAGCGCAGATTTCGGAAGAGCAGGGTAAAATTAAGGCTGAAGTTGATGAGTTGAGGAATCGTCTCCGCGAACTACTATTAGATTGGCAAATTATGTCAAAAGGCTCTTCCAAGATAAAAACTCCAACATTTCAAGGCACGGTTCTGTTACAGGTTGTTAAGCTTCAGGTTGAAAAGACTATGCTGCAAATAATTAGAATGTTAAAGATAAATTTGCTGAATTATTCGTTGCATTGAAAGTGTCTGCAGCAGAAATCCTACAAACCATTCCCGAATGTGAATGGAGTACTTATGAAACGTTGATGGGTGCAGTGGAAAGACGGTATGGTAGTGAGCATACGAAGCAGGGTTTCCACATTGAGTTGCTAAATGGCCACCGGAAAACCAATGAGTCTCTGCAGGAATTTGGGACTACCGAGATTGAGGGATTAGCTCATTTGGCTCATGAGCACAAATAAGTAGATTACAGCGAGTACATAAGAATTCAAGAATACGTTAATGGAATACGAAATGAAACTACGCGCTATGCTGCATAAACATGTCCAATATCAACGTTTGCAGAAACCGTCTGGAATGCTCTAATGCACGAAACTGCATCTCTGCTAAGGAACCGAACATTTGAAGCTCATCAAGTAAATTACAACCCTCTTAGGTGAATCAATTACTTGGAAAGATAGAAAAAGTACAGGAGAAACCTACCGGAACGGGTAGAAAAATGATGGCGTTGTTAAATGCTTCAACTGCGAAAAAAGTGGTCATCTTGCACGCAACTGTCATACCGAATCTAACCGCTCCAATAATCCAACGGGAAGCAAACGCAAAGCTTAGGAAAATCAAGCAGCTTTGAAATCAAACCAATCTTTAAACTAAATCGAGCTAGCCGAAACGGTTACCGGCTGGCTCCCGCAAGTGAACGGCCTGTAATCTCCATCTTACTAAGAAGCAGGAATACGATTAACATTACCGTTAGTGGATGTGTGGATGACAAAAAGTGCCTACTAACTGTGGCTACGGACGTGTTGCATTCCCTAATTCGATCTGATTTGGTCAATGAAAAATATAAGACCATTAGCTGGGGCAAAACTACGTGCTGCAACTGGAGAAGAAACTCTCTCAGCGAAGTAACCGTGTTCTAAAGTTATGTTGTGTGTGTATTATATTTTCGTCGACGAAATCATAATAGGAGTGGGCTCTCTGGATAATCATTGAATCAAAATCGACATAGAAAACAGGATTACGACTTATAGCAATACGAAATTGCTACTTATGTTAACATTTACGAGTACGAATAACAAAATAACGGCAGGTTCCACCAAAATCAGAAGCAGTTATTTGGGCAAAAATATAGCTGGACTAAAAAAGTTGCGGGTTGTCGAAGCCGCAGAAGAATCTATAACAAATTTACTTATAGGAAAAACTCTCGCTATGACAAGGCGAGACAAACGTCTTCCAGTAGGGTTACTTACTGAGTTTAAGTCATTAATCTAATTTTCCAAAGCAGCTATTGTATACTGGGACACTAGTGTCAGAATTTTGAGGCAGTTATAAATTACGAAACATGTCTCAAGGGCACTTCCATGGGTGAATACGATATCTCGAGTGAAATTAACGTATGGACTGCGGAATTACAGTAGATCATCAAAATAAGGCGTCTTCCTAGCGGAATTTGGAACCAGCACTAATTCAGGAGATGTGCCAGAAACTTTGTATCCGGAAGACACGTACAACTGCATTATATATGCAGGCCGATGCCATGGCAGAACGATTCAAATGAACTTTAGAAGAACATTTGAGGAAAATGGAAGACCAGCGTCAAAAAGATTGGGATACCTTTATATCCTTGTACCTGATGGTTTATCGGTCTGCTATGCATGAAACAACGGTTCGCTTACCGATTGATTGAAATTTAGGAACTAATCCGAATGGGTGAAGGAATGCTGAGGAAGCCAACAATATCCTAGAAAACGAAATGAGAGAAATACATACTGTGGTGAGACAGCGCACGCAAATTATGAGTGATGAAATTGAGGTAAAATACAATAAGGCAATGAACTCTGAGAGATTTGTTTAGAGAGATTGAGTGTTGTTATATAACCCACAACGAAAGAAAGGCTTCTCTCCTCAAGTAACAGATGTGTAGTTGAGTAGGACCATACCAAGTTATTCAACGACTCAACGATGTAATATATCGCATATAGACCATTGGCAGGCTTAGGAATAAAATGAACATACGACATTTAGAACGATTTGCACCGTTTGGTACTGCAAATATGTGTAGTTGTAGTTGTGTTGCAAACATGAATGCCAGAACAAAACGGAATCAACGATAACTTCCTTGAATCAAATAGACAGCGAAATTCGAGCTGCAAGAATGTTCGTGGAGTGATCTGTTGGTAACGACCTGCTAAGGCCTGCCGGAATGACAGGCATTAATTTAGTAAATGGTTTTAATATTAATGAAGAAGGGGGGCTTCTTTTCCTCATGACAGTGTGGCCTAGTGCAAGAAATAGATAAAATCGCTTTAGTAATTTCCCCAATTCCATATACTTAATATAAGGATTTTCAAACTTTTGATTGACTTTATGCAAATTAGCAAAATTAAATGAAAGTCCTGGATATACTATAGTTTGATATTCAAAATGGGTGAAATTGTCCGTAAATTACTCCTGGCCTAAATTACTACATTTAGTGATTTTCGTTACTTTAATGAACTTTATGCCAAATAATACATCGGCAAAATTTTCAGTTATTTTAAGATTATCTTATTTCACGGAAACATATTCTAAAGCATTAAAATCAAATGCAATTAGTGGTTGAATATAGCGATGAAATCGGCACTTTGATCTAACTCCCTTACGCCTAATATATTGATTTCTGTCCCTCTGGAGAACTTCTTCTTTATATACCCTGAAAATTTTTCTCGATTTATTTTTTATTTAACAGAAATATCATTAAATATATTTATTAAAATAATTGTTTTATTAAATATATGGCAAAATGATATTTGGAAAAAAGGAGTCGGCGCCGAGGCACAATGTGGCTGCCGGTTTTGATGAGTTTGCGATAACGATTTTTATCAAATGACCATGTTTCTAGTGTACATCTTACCACACCAGAAATATACACCACGTTTCCTTTTCGCTTTACTATCTCATATGTGATAGTATGAAATGTAGAAGTAAATTTATGCGGAAGTATAACGTTCTTTGAGAGTACTCTGTCTCCGACACGGATGTCAATATCTCTTACGTTCTAGACCTTTTCTGCAACTATTTCCCTATACATTTTTTTTCTCGCAAATCCTTTTCTTTCTCCTCCGAGTCCGCCATTTCGAGTACAAAGTCCTGAATGCTAGGAATTTTATTCCTTACTACTCTGATGAGCATTAGTTTCGTCCCTGGAACGGCCGTGGTTCCATATGGTGCAACATTGTACATGAAAACGAACTTGTGGATTTCATTCTTATAGCTGTCGTTGCTTGCGCGATTTTTAAAGCAAGTCATAAGAAGTACTTGGCTCCACTTAGTTTGATCATAAAACTGTCAAAAGTCAGTAAAGGGTAGTTTTCTCTGTATTGCTTTAATTGCCCAACCAGTGCATGAATGCATACCGGAATCGCCATCATTTTTAAACACAATCCCCACCGGTAATATCCAGGCACTCGGGCCAGGCACTGGTTCATTGATTTCCATTAAATTACGCTCCTGTGCCGTCAATACCCATCACATTTTTTGTTGCAAATGAACTACAGACCCGTTAACAGAAAGTTTGAGTTAGATAGCAGTGTCACGTCCCAATATAGATGGTCTTCTAATAAAAGTATCTAAAAAATAAAGAAAATTATATCAATTCAGGTTTGTTTTGTTTCTAAATTGGAGCTTCGGAAATTTGTAATATCTTGTGTAGGCGATGTGAGGCAGATGCTCAAAATTGGTTGGCTGATTCCATACGTGAATCATAACTGCCTTTCTCTCGCATAGTTGTTGCCAATCTCATTGGCTAATTAGTTTGCATTTAGAGCTCGAATCGGTGATCATGATAACTGTATCGCCTTCTATTTAACATGGAACCTCTTCCTCTTGTGACAACTCATCTTCCACTCAATTTCCTTCAGACCATCACACCTTACCGACTGAACCATCGTATCTCCCTGCTGCCACCGTTTCTTATCTGGTTTGCTCCTTTTAAGTTGGGCTTTCGTATCTTATCGCATTTCCCGCAATCCAAATTTCTAGCGGGATATTCCATACTGTTTTCACAGTCTCCTCTTTCACCCCATCTCCAACGCTCGGTGCCAACACTACATTGTACAATTTTGTTAATGCCGCTTGTGTTACCTTGGGGGGTCATAGAGTTCATTTGTTTTTTAACTTGTTCCTATATACTACATGTTTTTATGAATTCATCAGAAATTAATTCGTTTTCGAGTACCCTTCTTTTTTTTAACATAACGGAGCCCAGGCATCGGTAATTTTATCTTTTAAGCAGATTTCTTCGATCTGTTCTTTATTTTCGCCAAATGAACATTTAACTATTTGACGGCGTACTATCATTAATAACTCCATAAAATATTTTCCCTCTAACGGTGTCATCGACCGAAACAAGCCTCGAAGGCAGAATTCCACAGTGCCGATAAAAGTAAATAAAATTTGGTTGCCAAAGTTGTAAATGCGTCGTTCTTCACTTCCTCGTCGTACGGTATTAAAGCACTAGGAATGAGATTCACTACCACCTGAAGCTGGGGCTTACCCAAATGAAGGAGTTTATTTCTTTTCTTATACATAGACATCTACTCCGTAAATTACTCAACGTCAAATACTACATATAATGATTTTCGTTATTCTAATCGAGTTTATGCCAAATATATCGGTAAAAATTTCAGTTATCTTAATAAAATGTCGAAACATGTTCTAAAGCATTAAAATCAAATGAAACCAATGACGAAATCGGTCAAACCTTGGTCTAGCCCACATACCTCTAACATAATCATTTCCGGCCCTCTGGTTGACTTCTTCTTTATATACCCAATAATCTAACTTTCAATATTTTAAATGGGTTTATATGCATATATCTTTCGATAGTAAACATTTGAGATATGGTACATATTCTATACCTACAATCCATAGCACCAATATGATGAATATAGCGATTTATATTATATAGATTGAGTTTAGTATAAATATCTCGTACAGGAAGAAAACTGTAATTACGCAACTAAGTAAGCCGATTACAATTTAACAAGTTACGAAATATGATTACAATTTTTCATGGTTTCATCGAATAACGAATATTGAATTTCTTTGCAACAGTTTTATACTCTCGCAAGAGAGTATTATAGTTTTATCCACTTAATGGTTGTTTGTAACAACTAAAACTATCTCGATTAGTATACAGAGTTATATATATATATATATATAAATGATCAGGATAACGAGACGGAGTTCAGGGTGAGAGTGTGTCCATTCGTCCGTCTGTCCGTACATGCAAGCTTAAGTAAAAGCTGAGGAATTTTGATTAAACTTAGGACGTATTTTCCTTGACACTCTGAGGAGGTTGGTATTGTAAATGGCTGGAGTCGTACCACTATCACGCCCATAAAATCCCGTTAAACGAAAATATAAAATGCTAAAACTAATCTCCTTACTAAGATATAAGAGTGGATTTTGGTACAGGGAATCACAATAGCAAGATCATCTGTGGGTTGAACATTTTTAAAATGTGGGATTGGCCTCGCCCTAATAGGTTCAATGCATACGTGTCACAAATCTCTAAAGGTATATATACCAAACTTGCTGAGGACAAATTCCTTCGGCACCTCCCCAGACTATGTGAAAATGGATAAAATCGGATATAACCACGCCCATTCTCCATATAACAGTTATATTGAAAATTACTAAAAGTGCAATAATTCACTAAATAAATATGTTAGAGGCATTACATTTCACAGTTAAGATGGTACCCAAAGCTTCATAGGAATGGATACAAAAATTCGATAATGGACAATGAAATACTATTTCTCAGGAACTATTAAACCAATTTCAAATAAATCAAGTACGTACCACTAACCTGATATTTTTATGCTACATTTCGAAAATGGGCGAAATCAGACTATAATCACGCTTACTTCCCATACATCACAATTTTAAATTCTATATTATTCTTTTACTTCATAGATTATAAATCAAGTACCAAAGAAGATATCCGAATAAAACCTTGCACAAGTAGTGCATTCAAGTTATGTCATCTCACATCCAAAGATAATCGAATTCAGAATATAACTTTTCAAATCCCCAGATACCGAATATGTGGTCTTCGGTGCCTAGGACTAACTTTTTACCGAAAATATTGGCCAATCTGTAGGATATTTAATGAAATTCAAGGATCATATTTTCTTGGTAATAATGTGCATTCATGCTAAAAATGGAAAAAATCAGGTAAATTCTCTTCCTAGCTAGAATTAAAATTTCCAATTGGCTTTATACGGTATACATAGGTCAATATATTATATATATAATATCTTTGCAAAATAAAGTGAATAGAGTGAAAGCGTATAATAATGAATATGCTTTAATAGTTTAATGTCGAAAATATGTGAAATCGGTCAACGAATTGCACCAGCTCCCATATACCCCATATAATGATTTTTGTCGTTCGAAAATGATTTTTTATGTCGGTCAATGTGAGATATCTTCATAAAATTGCGTGGAAAATTGTTCTAGAGTATATTTGGGTAATACCAAAAATTGCTGCAACCAGTCCAGACATTCTCCTAACCCCAATATATCCGACATAGGCATTTCTGGCTTTTCACTACTATTATACATGCTTTCTTAAACACAATGTGGTTTAGCGCTGAATATGAATGAATTCGGCCTAGACCTTGATCTAAGTCCGTTATCCCTAATATAATGAGTTCCATTTCCTTTGTTGATTTTTCCTCATATAGCCAATATATCAAATTTAGCTACTTTGGTTGAGTTTATATGACATATAAATAATTCGGGGTTGATTTTGATGTAAATATTTCGGACACGAAACAAAATTTAACAACGAAACTAAGTGAATGTACAACATATAATATAAGTTAATAAAACATCAAATATGACCCAGTACAGACTGGTCGAAAAAAAAATTTTGAATTTTTACGCACCATTTTTATATTCTCGCAGCATGTTGCTACAGCGTATATTACTTTTGTTCACCTAACGGCTGTTTGTAACACCTAGACCTAATCGAGTTAGTTATATATATAGATATGTATGTATATAAATGATCAGGATGAAAAGACGACTTGAAATCTGAATGACGGTCTGAAAAACGAAGATATTTTGATGCAACTTGGTACACGTGCTCTTTGTCACCGTTAGTCGAGAGTATTGCAGATGAGCGCAATTGGAAATCTTCCACGCTCACAAAATGCCATTAATCGAAGTCGGGCATAGTGCTATAACCAAACAACAAATTGAGATATAAACGTGTTACTTGGTATGGAGGATCCTAGTAGGGCGGGGCATCTGTGGGTAAAAAATTATGTAAAAGTGGGTATGGACTCGCCCCCAAATAGGTTTAAAATACATATCTCAGAAACTGTTACAGCTATACCAATTAAACTTGCTCCAACTAAATTTTTCTAGCATCTCCTCATATACTGAGAAAAAAAAAAATAAAATCGGATAATTATCACGCCCACCTCCCATACAAAAGTTATGTTTGAAACTACTAAAAGTATTAACTAGCGGAAGGAACACCAGACATATTAAATCTTACAGAAAACATGATACGGAGAAGTTGCATAGGAATTCATGTAAAGTTTTGGTGATAAGTGTGGCATAACTTATACTTTCACTTTAAAGGAGATAAATCGAGCATCAATTAAGATATTGGAATAAAGCTTTCCACGAATAGTACATTCAAGATATGCCTCTCATGCGTAAAAATATACGAAACCTGTTTATAACATTTCAAGCAACCAGATACCAAATATAAGGACCTCAGTACCTCTATCTGACTTCTTACTGAAAATATCGGTAAATCTGTTAGATATTGTAGCGAAATTAGAGGATTATCTTTCCATAATAATAATGTGATTTGGTGTTAAAAATGGGGAAAATCAAGTGAATACTTCCCCAACTCCCCATATACTTAATATAAGGATTTTCAAGTTTCCGGTAGACTTTATACCATGTATTTCGGTAAATATGTAAAATATCGTAATTAAATTCGAAGATTATCTTTCCATGATAACAATGTACTCTGGTATCAAGAAGGGGGAAATCAGGAAAACACTTCACGTAACCCCCATATACCTCTTATAAGGATTTTAAAACTTCCTATAGACTTTATACCATATATAACGGCCAATAAATGAGTTATCTCTTTGAAATTTAGAGAACGTCTCTCTCCGATAACAATGTTTCCATGTGCTTAAAATTGATGAAATCGGGTAAGCATTTCCTCTAGCCCCCATGTACCTCATATAAGGATTTTCTATCTCTGGGTAGACTTTATACCATATATTTCGGTCAATATGTAAGATATCTTAGCAAAATTAAGTGAACGGGTAATATTGGATATACCATATATCCATAGATTAATGCCAAAAATGTGTGAAATCGGTGAACAAATTATCCCAACTCCCATATACTACATATAACAATTTTCGTTATTCTAGCAGACTTTATGCCGAAAATGCCAGTCACTATGTGAGTTACGTTTATAAAATTGCGTGAAAACATGTTTTCTGATATACTTGAATAACGAAAAGAGTTAATGTGATGAGTGCAGATCTTCCTCTATCCCAAAAAGCCCGATAAAAGAATTCCTGACTTTCCATCTGACTTTAAACCGTTTATGTTGGTCAATATGTGTGATATTTTTATGAAATTACGTGGATATGTTTTCTTAAACACAATGTGATTTCGAGCTAATATGAAAGAAATCGGTCTTAGACCATGGTCTAAGTCGCTTATTCCTAACATAATGATTTCCTTTTCTCTGGTTTATTTTTTCCTCATGTATCTAATATTTTCAATCCAGCCAATTCCAATTTCATATATTTTCGCATATGTCACTTTTCAGTTAATTTGGTAGATTTTAATATAAATATCTCTGACACGAAGCAAAATGTAATAATGAAAGTACATGAGTCTATGACCTGTAATATAAGTTAATAAGATGCCAAATATGATTGAAATCCACAGACAATTTCGTCGAATAATGGCTGCTGAATTCTTCCGCAACATTTTTTAATATAAAGTTATGCTAGCACGTGAAAGCATTTCCCCACCTCTGATCCTTTCACTTTGCGAGAGTATAAAATGTTCGGTTTTTTACTAATTTGCGTTTGTTTTTAAGATACCATGTGTGATCGGAGATCAAGCACTTCCATCTATTCATTTTGTAGCTGACGTGCTCTACTGCCGGATCAAGGAATACTCGTTTTATCTGATGCCATTCATCTGCAGGTGCGCGATCTGACGTAAGGGGCCTGGAAATATCGTAAACCTAGTACAAGTTGCTCTGACTTTTAGTTTTTCAACCTCGAAATTCTTTTGCGCTTTTTGGCCAGAATCTTTGCCGAGCGTAGCCACTTTGAGCCATACTACCTCACTTATAAGATGGCGATCACTTGCAATATCAGCTCCACGCTTATTGCGCACGTCCATAAGGGAGCCACGCCATTTATGACTTATGGCCGTGTGGTCGATATGGTTTTCGGTAACTAGATCCGGCGACGTCCATGTTGTCACGTGAATGTACTTGTGATTGAATAATTTGTTACCAATAACAAGATTATACAATATTTATACAATCAGTAAACATTTCTCCATTTTCAGTAAGCATTTCCAATCCGAGTTGACCTATCGTCCTTTCGAGACCCAAATTACATTGGCCAATTTGAGCGTTCATGTCGCCCATTATGATAACTATATCACCTCTGTTGATATCGGTTAAGACGTTCTTAGCAACAAAATCTGTAACATTCGCCAATTTGCTGCATTGGTCATATTCCTTGCGCTTTCTATTCTATGAGAGACACTGCAGCTGACTCCGAGAGAAGACATCCGACGCTGCACTCTTTCCTTTCATTGGGATGGTTACCAGAAAAAAGAACTTTTTGGCCATTTGTTGTTGTGATTTCGCCCTTATCAGCCCATCTGATTTTACAGAAGCCGAGCGCGGGAAGTTGTTAGCGCCGGAACTCTTTGCTTAGTTGTGACAATTTGTTCTACCCGTGAGCGCACATTCCACGTTCCTTTTGGTGATAATTTTTTCATGCTGAAGAATGTCATCAATTTATCGAAATTAATAATTCCTTTGTTTATCTTGCTCCTGTAATCTGATTAACTTAAGAATAGGGGATTAGTATTCTACATCCGAGGCTTGGTCAGAGGCTACAGGTCTGCCTCCTGGTTGGCAGCTCGTAGGAGTTTCCTCCTCGCTGTTGACAATGTTTTACCGCCTTTTCTGTCGTTAGAGCTTCGTTCGTATTAAACAGGGGGTACATCGTGAAGGTGATGTTGTCATTTGGGAGGAATAGGCTGTGTGTTCGCGTCACTAACACCATTTGCCCATTTTAGGTGCTAGCTAATGGTACCACCCATTTTTTTTTTGGGAATGCTCGGCTCATTGTGTAGATATTTCTCAGGAGTTATCGAGTTAGTCCTGTGATTATCTGGAGTACGGCATTCCAACTAGTTGTACATATCTTGAGCTTCGTCCTACTAGATCTATACAACTATATTAGGATGGTGTAGTTTTTGTCTGACCGGCCAATTGCCTTGTAAGTAACCAACAACGTCTCTTTGTGTCTTCCCAAAGTCTTTTTGTCTAGCGATTTGAGGATTTTGTTACTGCTATGTGCTTGGGCTGACACCAGCGTTTTAACTGAAAGATATTGCGGCGAACACGAATTCCAGCTTCGGCGATAAGTTGCCAGAATCAGCCAGACAGCGAAGCTAGTGGTTGCCAGAATGTTCGAGTGGCGATATTGTAGCGAACTCGAATGTCAGAATCGACGATAACTTACCGGAATCAACCAGATAGCGAAGCTAGTAGTTGACAGAATGTTCGAGTGGCGATCTGTTGGTAACGATCTAGTAAATCAGGGCTGCCAGAGTGGAAGCAGCACATTTCTAATTAGAGTGTTGCCAAGTTATGTGCAAGTGAATTATAAGTATACTCGAATAACGAGTAACCAAGTGTTAAGTTATTGAATTAGAAAAAAGAAATGTGTATAGCCATACATTAAATTGTTACTTTAATTGAACAATCCAGTGATCGAACTCAGGGTAGAGATTCAAGGTGAACGATTAATTTAGTAAATCCTTTACAATTGGTGTCAGAAGTGAGATTGTCAAATAAAGTCCCGTAAGTGACAACTTAAAAAAAATAACTTGGTTTAATAACTGAATATTTAACAATTAAAAAAGGAGCTATAGCAACGTGGTTTGGCAATAATTGGTATAAAATCAGAATTGTAATCTCGGTTGCGAGAGGCCATGGAAGCAGATCACATTTCTGTTGACGAGTACGTCTTTCCATTGGAATTAGAGGAATTGGCAACGAAGATGGTGGAAAGGGGAGAGGCTCAATCTTAATCAAAGGTTATGGACATGAGCAAGATATTGGCTGGAAAGTCGCAGATGTCATCGCAAATGTTAACATAACCATCCCAATTGTCCTCGAAATTGAAGGAGCAGGAGGCGCGTATATCGACACATATGACCTCATAAATAGCAGAGGTGTCATTGCAATTGAAAGAGCAGGAATAACGTATATCGGCACAGGTGATCGCACAAATTACAGAGATCTCGACACAGATCTCGGAAAAGCACGATAAAATTAAGGCTGAAGTGGATGAGTTAAAAAATCGTCTCCAAGAGCTACAATTAAATCGTCCAATTATGTCAACAGGCCCTGCCAAAGTAAAAACTATATCCTTTGACGACACAATTCCGTTCCAGATTTTTAAAATTCAATTTGAAAAATAATTGGAACGCTGAAGATAAAGCCGCAGAATTATTGGTTGCACTAAAAGGGTCAACCACAGAAATTTTACAAACCATTTCCAATTGCGAATCGGGTAGTTACGAAAGTTTGATGGGCGCAGTAGAAAGACGTTATGGTAGTGAACACAGGAAGCAGATTTTCCACATCGAGTTACAAAGTCGTCTCCAGAAAACCAATGAGACTCTGCAAGAATTTGCTACGGAGATATAGAGGTTAGCTCATTTGGCTTATGCACACAAATCCGTGGAATACATCGAGGACATAAAAATTCAGAGCTTCGTTAATGGAATACGAAACGAGGCTACACGCAATGGTGCGTTAGCATGTCCGAAATTGACGTTTGCAAAAATCCTCTCGAATGCTCTAACGCATGAAACGGCTTCTCTGCTTAGTAATCGCACATTTAAAGCTCATCAAGTAGAAATAGAAAAACCCACTTGGGTAAATTGATTACTTAAAAGGTGGATAAAATCTTGGAGAAACCTCCCGAAACACGCAAGAAATATGATGGGGTGGTTAGATGCTTCAACTGCGGAAAAAGGGCCATATCGCACGCAACTGTCATATCGAAACCAACCGGTCCAATAATCCAACTGAACGCAAACGCAAAGCTGAGGAAGATGAAGCAGCTTTCAAATCAGACAAGTCGTTAAACTAAAGCGAGCCAGCCGAAAAGGGCACGGACTGGCTACCACAAATAAATGCCCTGTAATCTCCATCTCACAAATAAGCAGAAACACGAGTAACGTTACCTTTAATGGGTATGTGGACGACAAAAGGCGCATACTGACTGTGGATACGGGTGCGCCACATTCCATAATTCGATCTGTCCTAGCTAATAAAAACAATAAGACCATTAGCTGGGCCAAAGTTACCTACTCAAGTAGAATTTCAAATTTGTAAAACATTTTATTAACACAGCTAATGCGAGACCAATCCGCCAAGCTTCCGCCAAGTTCTGTGTGGATTATGGAAGGTTGAAAGATGTAGTGAAGAAATACAGTTATCCACTACCTAGAATCGGTGAAACCCTGGACTCGTTATCAGGCCATTTTGCTAATGTAGCTAGCAGCCTAAATGAACTCACGAAAAAGAACAAAGTCCTTGAGTGGAATAAAGAACAGAGAATAGCTTTCCAAACTCTGAAGAAACGGTACGAAAATGCGGTAAAGTTAGCATATCCGATCCCAGGATCAACATTTATTTTGAATACGGATGCTAGTTGGTTGGCTAGATGACATGAGAAAATGGTTGCGTATTATAGCCAGACGATAAGTAAGCCGGAGAAGAATATTGTGGAACTCATAAGGAATTACTGACGTTGGTAAAGAGCGTCAAATATTTTCATAAGTACCTATACGGTCAGAGATTTCTAGTACGAACATATCACACAGCATTAAAATGGCTTCTATAATTCAAGAACCCAGAGGGGCAGTTGGAACGGTGGATTGAGAGACTCCAAAGTTATGGTTTCTCTATAGAGGATAGAAAATGTAGTAGTCGTGGATTTTCTGATTCGATGTCCCGCCGTCCATGTAATTTGGAATGCAGGCATTGCTCAAAAGCTAAGGCCAAACAAGACATTACAGATGTCCGGTTAATGACAATGACATCGACAGAAGATCTATCAATAATCATTAAAATCTTAACTAAATATATGATTACATTTGCTTTTAAATACAATATTCCAAAAGTTGCTACACTATTTGTTTTTCTCCCACTTTGCTAAATTGCAATTAACAATTGCATTTTTTCTAGATATGAAAAACTATCTGCAAACCACAAATTCACAGTTTATTGCCAGATATAGTTGTCAGGCTAATTATTTGGATAACTATTACCAAATTTAAGCAATATGAAGCAGGAAAGTTCAATATTGATAGCAATAAAAGTGTATGGACAATATTGATTGGATGTTCAGATATCGCAATATTTATTTGATATACACTTTACCATTAAATCAAAACCGATTAACATCGAACTGAATTCAATGTAGAAATTGTTTGCAATATATTTTCCTAAAAGTTTTCTCCAAAGTGGAAAAATTTATTATAATGATTAAAAGTGCATTAGGCTAACAGAAATTCTTAAAATATTTTGTAGTGAAAACATGTTGGATTACTTATTTAAGTCCAATTTTTGCTAATATGCATATATACATACTTTGCATGCCTGACTGAATCGACACTTACAAGTAAGTTGGGAGTTTTTTTTGTAATATTGGGTAATCGTATGGCTTTAAATAGTATTTAATATTCTACGAATTATTAAAATGTTATATAAATATATATATTTTAAATATTTATATATATTTTGAACATTTATGTATATTTTAAATATTTATACATATTTTAAATATTTATATATATTTTAAATATTTATATATATATTTATTTCAATATTTAATATCAATTGTCAATAATATAATAATATAATAATATAATATATATACAATATATACAATATATATATACAATATATATATACAATATATACAATATATATATATATATATATTATATTATTATATTATATATATATATATAATATAATAATTATTATATATTATTATAAATTATTATATATCTTCCTTATTTTCTTCCTTATTTGTTAGGGGGTACTTTTTTCCTGCATTTGGGATATAATTTTTTCTCTTTTGGGTTCCTTCGCAAAATAAATAGATAAGGTAACACCTATTATTTGTTGGCATTCTGCCGTTGTTTTTGTGTGAACAAATCGAATTGAATAAAAAGTGAAATGTTAATTTAGATATTTTAAAATAATTAATAAAAAAAATAAATGTGTAGACACAATTTAGTGAAGTGACCACACATGAAAAGTATATAGTATAATTGTAAAATTCATTAGAAACCGAGAAATTTATAAAGTTGCATTGTTGAAATTTAAATTAAAATATTTTAAAAACTATGTCTGTTGTTCCATATATTCATATTGTATATGTATATCTTTTTAATATGGAGAATCTCCTCTATCAGCCCATAACTATTTTAACCCCGAATTCGAGGGTAAATAATTATTCAAAAATTTTTGCAGAAGCCGGTATCTTATGATATTTTAGATATATATAAATTATTTAATTTAAAATATATATAAATATTATTTAAACATGTGATTACCAGTGTGAAAACACTAAGAGAAACTGCAGGAGAAATGGCAACAAATAACACCCGTTGAGCTTGAAAATTTAGTTTCTTCAATGCCTAGACGCTTGTAAGCAGTTATGCCTACGGTGGGCCAACAAAATACTAATTTTTAAGATTCAGTGCCTCATTGAAATTTTTTTTTTATTGAAATGCTAGTCGTACGTAGACTTTTGTCAATGGTTTTTTCAATTTTTTTTTGTTAATACCTTGTTATGTTTGTATTGGAATACATTTTTTTTATTATTTCCTAATAAAAATGCAATTAAAACAAAATTGCTTCACCACCTTTTCCCTATTATTTTTACATTCGGGAATACATCAAAATTATTGGTCGTACGTAAACTTTTGTCGCCCACTGTACATTATAATATATATTATATATATTATAATTACTATTACAAAATATACATTAATAAAAAATATATAAAACATATATATATAATAATAATAATATATAAATATATATATATAATAATAATAATATATAAATGTATATATATAAAAATAATAATATATAAATATATATATATAATAATAATAATATATAAATATATATATATAATAATAATAATATATAAATATATATATATAATAATAATAATATATAAATATATATATATATATGGATGGATCAGAAATCCTTGCCTATAGGGGGTAACGGCAGTTTCTAACGTGGTAGTCAAGCCTTTACAATAAAGTGCAAAATATTCGTACACAAATGGTTTTGGCTACAGAAAACAGATTACACATCTCGCCGAGTTACGTAACCTAGCAACCCTAAAAATAGATCATTGACTTCTCATTCTGAAAACGAATTGCATGCATTTTTGACTTGCCTACGCTATTGACATATGTCTGAACAGCATACGACGTATTAGAAAAACGCGATCATGTTGTCTTTATCATCAAAAAACAAAACAACGGATGCACCCGCAAACAAATTCAAGCCCATTAATTAAGTTTGTTGCCAATCATGTAAACATACCAATCTTATGGCTGTTCATGTTTGCACCGCACTAAATCTAAGGGCATTTCTCCAACTGATTTGCTTAATCATCAACTTCTTGTAGAGTAACCAATTCTTAAAGCAAAATTACTCGAAAGTACATCCTCTAACGTTTCCCCTCACGTGATTATCACCGAAACTCACTGACGGATTTACAATCGCTATTCTTCTTCTTCGAAGTTTCGTAGAGTTATTACCGTACATGTAATGAGATTGTCCAATCAGGAGATAGGTCAACTGAACTAATTAAGCACACGCAAAACTCTTATTTTAATTTTTATCTATGCAGCGTAAAAAGGCTACTTTCGCAGGTTTTTAAGTTTACTGCTGTTCCTCGACAAAACTGATGTTCTGAGAAAATTGAAAAATTTAAATATTTTGCTGCTAAGGAATTCAATAGTATTGTAGTAAAGCTCATCATTTCGGACATACAGACGTCCACAGCTTATTTGATACTGTATCTCAGATAATATAAAAACCGTAATTGATTAAAACTAGGAAAGATATATAAAAAATTTAAGTGGGCGATTGAAGGATTGGTTCTTATGTAAGATTTGTATTTTATTTAGTAAATATTTGACTATATTAAAAACGAAAACTACAAACAATTCAAAACTTTACGCCACTTCTTCTTAGATAAAGTTCTTTATTTTGCAGTAAATAATTTTAGATTTGCTTTAATTTTTCGAATAAATCTTCGCTCGCGTTGACAATTTTATTTGGTGCTCTTATGCATCGATTGGCGATTTCTCGAACCGGGTTTCCATTTTTAAAATGGTGTAAGTAAGACCCAGATTGGATTGCGGTTCGGCGAACAATTTGTTTTTTTTAAATTTGATATTTACACAGGCACTTTCCAAATTAAACTAATAATTAGCAGTGTAAATCAATGTTAATCCAAAAAAAAAAAAAACAGCTGCGAATAAATTTACAAAACCTCGACGCCGAAGGAGCGGTTGTTTACAGAAATAAAGTCGCGGGGTTTTTCTATAGTGAGAATTATGGGCAGCTTATCTGATGCAAAAGTTAGTATAGGTCGCCAGGTCGCTAACAATTGCAATGTCGGGTGAGCTATTACAGTTGTTCATTGTGCAGATTGTCGAATCGTCTATCTGTTCAGCCAGCTCCATCAATCTCTACGATCA
>JAKEEE010000239.1:0-51972 GCA_021498325.1 Bactrocera minax
TTATATGAATATATGCATATATCTTACACACATATACAGTACTAAAATAGTTACACCCTGGTAATATCACTTTCATAGTATCAAAAGTTTGCTAAAATACTGAATTCCAACATAGTAAGTAATGTTATGGCTACCTCGATTTTCAAATACTCGAGTCTTATTCATCACGGACCTGATTCCTAGTAAATGCAGAATTAAAGTACTATTACCGTTTTTAAGGTATTGCACAATACTGTTGGTATAAAATAATCGTAAATATATCACACTTGCACTTGCAATTAAATTAGTAAATGTACGTATAGAGAAAATATAACTACATTTCGTATTTCGTATTTATGCATTGTTAATGGCGTAAGAACCATGAAACCCAGTGATGAAATTTATTAAATAATAATTCATGATTTTGATGGAATGTATTTTTATAAAGCAAAATATATAAAGGAACTTATTACCTTAAATGTGCTACCATATTAGACTTAGATGTATGATACAAAAGAGGTATTTGAATATAAAATTATATAGTAAGTATATAATAATAAAAATCCATTCCTACTTCAACAACGGCAGAATAATAAAGTCTTCAACATTCTTCATATATGACAAATCCTATCAAATGTTGATTGCTTTTGTTATTCTAATATACATGCATATGCATATACAATATATTTACGCTTTTTATGAACATACCATGAACCATGTCATCAGTGTATGACCTGTTGGAATTAACTGCTTGTATATATGAAACAAATGTTTTGCAAAGTATGACCAATTTATGAATTGCTAAAAATAATATTACATTTTATCAAATTGGCAATCCTAAATTTAAGAAAAAAATTCAGTGTTGTACATACATTGAAAGGACTTCAATATCATATCAAAATATGGCACAATAATAAATACTGGAAAATAATAAAAGTAAACGGAAACTATTAAAATTGTTGCTAAAAATAAAATTGACAAAAGATCAATTAAGAAACAGGAAAATGCCAAACAAACGCTTACTAAATTTTTTTTCTATTAATTTCAATTTATTTTTTGATTTTCTGCATTTTTGTATATTGTGCTTGCGTTTTTTATTTGTTTATTTATCATTTTATATTAATAAAGAATTAAATTTTAATAAAATAAAATGTGTATTTTTAATTAACCGAAAGAGGTTAGAAGATATTTTACTAATACCGCAAATTACATTTTAATATACACTTCATATGAGAACAGAAATAAATAGTACAAGTGGATGGAATTATACTCACTCTCTTAGAAATCACATATGTGAAATAGCAAAGAAGGTTTATTTATGCTGGTATGTGTTATAATCTTTACATAATAACAACGTGAAATATATGTATATGTTGTATGCTTTCAATCCTTACTAGGTAGGAAATGTATTTACAAATACATTCATTTGTAAATAAATTTATTATTGTAGATACCAACTTAATTTTTTTTGTTTGTAATATGTGCAATTAATCATACAACTATGTCTTCATATTTCGGTATAAATCACAACCACATATAGTTTATCCGAAATTGAAGATGATGCCAGACAGTTTTACAGTAGTTAACTATGTTTACAAGTTCCCAATTGGTTAATGTAGCCTTTCACAATACAATTGTCTTGAAAAAAAGTTATTTAATGTTTCTGTGAATAACTAGGTCTTACTACTTAAGGTAAGGTACTTAATCTCTAAGTCTTGCAAGATGTTCAAACTTTATATTAAACAAATAAGAAAGCGCCAAGTTCGGGTGCAACCAAACATTTTATAGTCTCCCAATGTGCAAGGATCAGAGCCGGGGAAATGTTTTCATGTGCTGGCATAACTTTATTTTAAAAAATGTTACGGAAGAATTCAACATATATTATTCGAAGAAATTGTCAATGGATTGCAAACATATTTGGTATCTTATTAACTTATATTACAGGCCATGGACCTATGTCCTTTCATTGTTATATTTTGTTTCGTGTCAGAGATATTTATATTAAGATCTACCAAATTAACTCAAAAGTGATATATGCGATATAAACTCAACCAAAGTGGCTTAATTGAAAATTAATTATTAGATGCATGAGGAAAAAGTCAACTAGAGAAAAGGAAATCATTATATTAGGAATAAGCGGCTTAGACAATGGTCTACACTGATTTCTTTCATATTTAAAAACCACATTCCGTTTAATTCATATATATTTAATATGTATGATAATGATATGTATAATATGTATCAAACGCTTAATTCATACAATTCAATATATCCATTTAATTTCATTAAAGTATCACACATATTGACCAACATATACGGTTTTAAGGTTAGGTGGAAAGTCGGGAATTCTTTATCGGGCATTTTTGGGATATGTGCAAATCTTCGCACTGATCACACTAACTTTTTTCGTTATTCAAGTATATTAGGGAACATCTTTTCACGCAATTTTGTGAAGAAAACTCACACAGTGACCGACATATTCGGCATCGAGTCTGCTAGAATAGCAAATATCATTACATGTAGCATATGGAGCTGGGATAATTCGTCCCACCGAATTACAATCATACTTGCCTCTATACCATACATACCATACATAGCTCCTATTAACTTATGTTACAGGTCATACACTCATACACTTTCATTACTGTATTTTGCTCAGTGTCTAAGATATTTATATTAAAAGCAACAAACCAGCAGAAATGAGATATATGCAATATCAGTTTAACCAAAGTAATTTCTTTGTAAATATTAGATATTTTATATAGGGAAAGAGTCAACCAGAGAAACGGAAATCATTGTGCTTAGACTACGGTCTAGACCGATTTCATTCATATTTAGCGCTTAACCACATTATGATCACAAAAACAAATAAATTTAATTTCATTAAAATATCACACATATTGAAGAACATAAACGGTTTAAAGTCAACAGGATAGTCGAAAATCACTATATCGTGTCTATATGAGGTAGGCAGGATCTGGACTGATTGCATTAAGGTTTGGCATTACTCAAGTACACCAGAGAATATTTTTCCACACAATGTTATGAAGATAATTCACACACTGAGCGACGAATTCGACATAAAGTCTGCTATAATAACGAAAATCACTATATGTGGTATATGGGAGCTGGTGTAATTCGTTGACAGATTTCACACATTTTTAGCATTAAATTAAGCAAACTAAACTAAACTAGCATTACTAAGATATCTTACATATAGACATATGCTTTAACTTCTTATATTAGTTATATTGAGGATAGTGGTAGTATTGATCCGATTTAATACGTTTTTAGGATCTCACAGATTGAGATACCTCACAGATTTATCGTTATATAGTGTATAAAGACAACCGGAAGTTTGAAATTCTTATATTATGTATATAGTGTCTAGGGGAAGTATTTAGCCGATTTCGTACATTTTAATCACACGAACAGGATTTCATCAGAAAGAGATGCTCTCTGAATTTCATAGAGGCAACTCATATATTGATTGATGTGTACGTTATAAACCCAACCGGAAGTTTGAAATTCTTATATTATGTATGAAGGGCGTAGGGGAAGTAATTACCCGAATTTTCCAATTTTTGACACAAGTGCACACTATTAAAATGAAAATATAATCCTCGAATTTCCTTACGATATCTCACAGATTGACCGATTATTTCGGTACAAACGGTACTTACAAACGGCGAGAGTAACTATGACTCTCTTAAGGTAGCCAAATGCCTCGTCATCTAATTAGTGACGCTTTGAATGAATTAACAAGATTCCCTCTGTCCCTATCTACTTGCCCCCTGCGGGTCAGGGGATAAGAATAACCCGCGGTAGGCATGCCTGTCGTACGAGGCGACTAAAATCCAAAAAGTGCACTGTATTTGAAATAGACTTTGCTCAATCTATAGGCTCAGCCATGTCAGAAACAGTGCTATATTACTTAGCATGAACTAAGTTTATATCACTTTAAATGTACTATACATGCACTTAAAGCGAGACATTGTAGTTCAAGCTACAAATGCCACCAGTCGAGATGAATGGGTAACTCAACTGGAAGTAGCCTTCGGGCTACAAGGTCTGGCCGGAGACTTTAATCTGGTGCCACGATGAGCAGGGGCCCGGTGGAGTTGCGGGTTGTACATGCAGCTCCATCCTGCTCATTGCGGTAGGCCCTTCGGGGAGTATCGTGGTGGCTGTGGTTTAAAACCTTAATGCGGGTAGAACTGTCTGGGGCGGTACAGTTCAAATGTGGAGTTGCTTTGCAACCGGGTGCCCGACCCATAGAAAGGCAGAGGTTTCGGGTAGGCCTCGAACCCCACCAAGGTGGTTATTATGCCATTCCACAATGCCGATCGGTACCGTTGGTTTTAGAGAAAGCTATTACTAACGGGGCGCTGATCGACGCATTGTATTGATCCGTTGTGTTTTTGAACACCGTGGAGTCGAGCTGTCAACGGCAGGTACCCACGTAAATCACTTCGGATTCTGTTCCTATCTACTGTGGTTTCTCCACTGCCAGGAAAGTAGAAAAACACGTGAAGAGGAGCACCGGGAAAAAATCGAGCGTCGGGAAAACGGTAGACAATATGGCGGCGGTTAAAAACATCACGTCTGAGCTTTACTCGACGTTGTTTGAACCCGGCAATTTCAAACTGTTGCCTGCGAAGAAACTTCTGGAGACTGCGTCGAAATATGAGACGCTTATGATGAGGCTAATCGAGGAAAATTCAAATCATCGGGGACAGATCGGCGTTCTGCAGAGGAGTAGTGGGGGATCCTTCCCCGCACCGAGTAGGCCGGTGCCGGCTTCATCGGCGTTGGTGTCTCCCCCCACCTGCAACGGTGCTGGAGGCAATAACGCCGGCGTCGCGGAAGCCGGTTGAGACCTGGTCGGTGGTGGTAAGGAGTAAAGCTCCTACTACCTCGCCCAAGGAAGTAGTTAAGAAGGTAATGACCGAAGTGGGACCGTCACTGGGTGTGAGAGTCCACGAGGTCTAACCCATTAAAGGGGGTGGGGCGATTATCCGCACTCCCTCGGTTGCAGAGAGGGAGAAAATTGCGGGTAACGCAAAGTTTAACGAGGTTGGCCTGGACGTCGCCGTAAATCGGAGGCTTGGCCCCAGGGTTGTAGTCCAAGGGGTCCACACCGAGATCTCCCATGAGGAATTCATGGACGAACTATTTCGGTCAAACCTTCGGGACTCCTGCCCTGAGTCCAAGAAAACTGAGGTTAGGATGATCAGTCGTCCATGGAAGGTGGCTCCTGATGGGAGCACCAATGTTGTCCTTGAGGGTACGGACAAGTTAATGTCCACCCTCTTGGAAGCAGGAAGGTGCTACGTCAAGTGGTTTTCCTTCCGTGTGCGACCAGATACCCCCATCGCTGGATGCTTCCGGTGTATGGGCTTCGATCACAGGGTAGCAGAGTGTAGGGCCAAATCGGACGTCTGCAGAAGGTGTGGCCAAGAGGGCCACAAAGCGGCCCGCTGCAACAATGCCCCTAATTGTCGCATAGATTACTCGTCGCCAGTATTTACTGTAAATTTAGCGAGCCCCTAGATCCTTATATAGGCTACATGGATAGGCTACTGCTACTAGTGAGTGGTAGCCCAATTATCCTAGGGTTGGATGCGAATGCCTCATCCTCGATGTGGTTTAGTAAGGTATCCCGGCATTCGCCCGGATATCAGAGCCACAGTCGAGGTGAGGTATTAAGCGAGTAGGTGGTGGCTAACAACCTCCACATTCTAAACGAGCCTAGTGAATGGTACACATTTGAAGGGCCTAGGGGTAGGAGTGATATCGATGTGACCCTCATAAACCAGACAGCGTATAGAGTTTTTAGTTTTAAGTGTGAAATTAGGGGGGGGTGGGGACTGTGTGATCATAATTTGATTCAAATTATGGCTACTCCTCTATATCGTCCCTCAGCGTATATGAGCCCATTGCGGCGATGGCGTACCTCTGGTATCGTAGGGGGGGGTGGGGACTGTGTGATCATAATTTGATTAAAATTATGGCTACTCCTCTATCTCCTCCCTCAGCGTATGTGAGCCCATTGCGGCGATGGCGTACCTCTGGTATCGACTGGAACCAATATGGACTGTGTGTTAGAGAAGCGGTACATGATATACCGCTTACAATGTTTGAGGAGTGTTGGGTGGACGAGCAAATTGCTCCTTTGTGTGAGTTAGTTTGGGGGAGAAAATGATAGGCTACTTAGGAAAAGTGAATGTCATAGGATTAAGAAAATGAGGTGGTGGACGCGAGAGCTGACCATTAAGAGGAGAACCGTCCGGCGATTGAGACGAAAGTTTCAACGCGCTCCACGGTCCAATTCTGATGGGTTGTCCCAGCTTGGTATGAATATAGTCGTGAGGTTAGGGAATATAAGCGAATGGTTATAGGAACTAAAGAGTATGAATGGAGAGAATTTGTTCGTGAGAATAGGGACGACCCTTGGGGACAGGTCCAAAAAATCTGTCGGGGTCGTAAGAGGGAGGACATCACATCTCTTCGCGTTGGTGACACACTGTTATCATCGTAGAGAGAATTTGCGGGGGTTCTGTTAGGAGCGTTCTTTCCCAGGTCCGAGGCTCAGGTACCTCAAGCACTAGAGGTATCTGTTCCTCCCTTAGATGATGGGGAATTGGGGTACGCCTTTGGCCTGGTCAGGTCTAAACGGTCCCAGGTTTTGATGGTTTGAACGGAGAGATGTGCAAAAGCTTGTGGAAGTTCATTCCGGAATACTTGGAGGCTATTTACAAGAAGTGCGTTCACGAGGGATATTTTCCACGTGAGTGGAAAATTGCGAGGGCTGTTCCTCTCCTGAAGTCCCCCGATAAGATCAGGAGTGATCCTCGTTCTTATCGTGGCATCAGTCTCCTTCCAGTGCTTGGAAAAGTGCTGGAGAGAGTTTTGGTGGAACGGCTTCAGGAGCTAACGCGGGATAGGTATTCGTATAGGCAGTATGGTTTTAGGAAAGGACGCGGTATTGAGGATGCGTGGTTATATGTTCAGGAAGCAGTCAGAGAAAATGTCAACAAATATTTCCTTGGCATATTTGTTGACTTCAAGGGGGCGTTTGATTACCTAAGCTGGGATCGAGTGATACAACGCTTAGAGGAACTTGGCTGCCCGGAAGTGACTCTCTGGCAGAGTTATTTTTCGGACAGAAAAGCCTCTATCGTTGGTTTAAATGACAGTGTGGGGATCGGAGTGCTGCCCACAGGGATCCATTTGTGGTCCTTATATCTGGAACCTCATGATGGACTCTCTGCTTGATCAGCTGGAGCCACTCTGTAAATGTTGTGCATATGCGGACGATCTTCTTCTATTGGTTGAGGGTCGTTCACGCTCCGAACTAGAACGGGCGGGACAGCAACTTTTAGAAATTGCTCACAATTGGGGACTAGGCGTCGGGGTTGAAATATCGGTGGACAAAACGGTGACAATGCTATTTAAAGGTAGATTGTCTTCGGTTCGTCCACCGATTGTCCGGGTGAATGGGGTTAATATCAGGTATGTGACACAAGTCAAATACCTGGTTATAACCATGAGTGAAAGAATGTGTTTTACTCCACACTTGGTGATTGTGAAGGAGCGACTGCAGGCAACCATAGGCAGGGTGCGACGCATCTTACGTAGTGATTGGGGCCTTGGACGACGCGCTGTTTGCACCATATATCGTGGCCTATTTGTGGCCTGCGCCACTTATGGAGCTGCAGTATGGTGTGAACTTGCTATGACACTCGTAGGCCGCCGAAAGCTTCTCTCGATGCAGCGCAGGATAATGCTTGCCTGTTTGCCTATATGCCTGTATGTCGCACTGTTTCGACTGCCGCGATGCAAGTGCTATTAGGTGCGCCCCCCATTGACCTGATTGTCATACAGCGTGCTGTTACATTCAGGTTAAAAAGGGGATTGAGTGTGTACATGCCGCGAGTTGACTGGGTTTCTGATGTGGAAGTGGAGAGGGCGGGGTATCTAAGAAGCAGGGAGCTTCTAGATGATAGGGTTGCGAGGGTGTGGCAAGACCGTTGGGACAATTGCCCTAATGGTCGGGTGACCTACGGGTACATACGCGACGTTACATTTGTTAAGGGTAACCCAGACTTCAGATTCTGTCTGCGCCTGGGTTTTCTGCCCACTGGACATGGGCCCCTGAACACATTTTTGCATCAGAGGCACCTATCAGACGTGTCAGAATGTATGTCCATGTTATAGCAGAGTGCCCTATGTACTCGGACATTAGGAATCTTGGTGTTCTTGGCATAAGTTGGACTGACGGACAGTTAGATGTGAGTGGTGTGATCTCTACTAGTCAGTGTGAGGAGAGATTGAGATTGTTTGGGATGTATGCGCGTGAGTTGTTTAGGCGGCTGAGGTGTTTAGCTGGATAATAGGGTTTCCTTATTAGAGTGTATATGGGGTTTTTATAACATAAGTGGGTGGGGTTTTGCCCCTGGTAACCAGTCCAGGGCTGTATGGAAGCTCAACTGGTAGTAGTTTTCTGGCTACGTGGTCTGACCGGAGACTAAATTCTGGTACCACGGGGAGCAGGAGCCGTTGGAGTTCACTCCAACCTGCTCATGCGGCATGGCCCTTCGGGGAGTATCGTGGTGGTTGTGGTTTAAACCCAAATGCGGGAAGAGCTGACACATCCCGCTTAAATCCCAAAGTAAGATATCTTAATGAAATCAATTGTGCTACTAACAACTAACTATATATATGTAACGTTATTTAGTACCATAAAGGCATAATTTATTTAGTCGTCATTAAATTTTGTTCTAAACATTTGAAAATTTCAAATTCAAAAAATTCAATTAGATAGAGTAAATAGTTCTCGGTTTTGTATTAAATTAGTTTTTCTTACTTATCGAAATTATACTTAAAACCTTTAAATTCGTGCAGTTGCATGGGAATGGCCATGAAAATTAACATGCAAGTTTTTTGTATCTTTGTATTTTCTATTATCTTATTAATATATATATACATATAAAGAAATTCTCGTGCACCTGACCTGGAACTTTTTTTCAATTTCAGTTTCAATGGTAATACGTCAGTTTTCTTAATTCCCACACTTTGTTTATCTTTGATGGGAACTTCTCATATTTTCCCACCCTCATATATATTTATTATGTCTTAAATCCAAGACGAATAAAATGCTGTTTTTCCTTCACATAAAATGCTCCCACGAGTAAATAGAGTTTGCTTATGATTGTGTTTAGTCTATTCTACAGGTCTCACAATAAAGACAAAGTCATTGCTAGATTTTCTCCAGAATAGAAATCAAGAGATAAATACTGGTCAATAGAAGATCTTGCGCGTATGTGATCACCATCAGACTCATCACATTGAATCATATAGGTCAAGTAAAAAGAAACTCATTATTTTTCCGATAGATAGCAATTATCGGATGGGATCGGACAGCAATGAGAAAATACCCAATATTTTAGAAATTTTCTGCATTAAAGGCCAAAACGCTGAAAATGTTATTAGCGTGTATGGTCCGATACTGTAGCGAAAACATGCGCAAAACGACGAAAACTATAGACGATAAGTGCGTGTAGTCAAAGTACACAATTATTGAAAATTTCGAATTTACTTACTACAGGTAAGTTCTCAATTATGAATTTGGTATGATGTAAAAAAAAATCTGTTAAAATATTAGTAATTATTGATAATAATATAATAATTTCTTTGCCAAGTTCACTTACTGGAATTATCTGTGTGCAAATTTTCTATAAAAGACGAACTAAAAAAAATTATAACAAAGACTTTGTGAATCTAGAGTTTGAATTAAAACCGTTTAGAGGAAATGATAATAGTCCGCTTGTAACCGTTTACATGCCAACCTACCGACAGTGCTAGCGATGCATTTGATAAATTTTTTTAGAATTTTGATTTCTTATCCAGGCGTAATTTTTTACACAAGTTATGCAATGCGTAGAGCGAATGCATCCACAGACACTATGGAATAAATTAATATTAAAAATTAATAATAAATTAATAATTAATAATAATTAATATTAATTAAAATAATCATATTTCACATATGCTTGTAGAGTTTTAAATGTTTTGCGATTATTTTGTGATGCTACGAATAACTGTTAATACGAACGAATAACATAAATTATTATACTCTATACAAAAGTTACAGATATCCATATATAAGCAAAATGCTATTACAATTAAAGAAATTTTATTCGATCAGTACTGTTTACGGTTATATAAATATTTGTCTGTAAGGTCATATGTGCATATACACGTTTTCTATTCACAAATGACGAAACTTCTTACTAAAACAAACTATTTACTGAGAATTACCAAGCTAGCTATGGTATTTTCTGATACAAAATTAAATGCTCTTAATTCAAAAAAATTTTTCTTAATTCAAAAGAATGCCATAAAACAATTATAGTTCCATTAAATATTTAATATTTATACGTTGCAAGTGCACTTCTGCTATATCTAAATATGAGAGATTGATAAAAGCAAAGAGAAGCCACTATAATATCAACTAAAAGGTTATACATATATATATATATAGGTTCTATATACCTTAATTGACCCTAACTCGATCCGCACTGAAAGGTATATATTAGTTATACACTAATCGAAGGATTAAACAATATATATCATTTATCATATCACACATTAAATTCGATTAAACTAATGCCGTTCGCAGAAAGATACACGAATAATTAAATTTAATAATATTTTTTGTGGCACTTGTTGCCCTCTTAACTATTGCACGGAGTTACGAATCGATATTTGAATTTCAAGAAAGCAGTCTTTTTATTTTTTTTTATTTCTGTATAAAGAAAATTTTAGATTTCCTGCGCTCCGAACCATCCGCAAACAATAAGATCTCGATTAACACTACCTTTGCTGCAAAAATTATTAAACCTGGTGTAGAGCAGAGCAGCACGTAGCAGAGTTAAGTCTCGTTACGCTTCGTTCACTCCACACGATCGTTAGTTTTCGGCCGTTCTTTCGCTCATACGTTTAACTCGCTTGTTTCGTTTTAACTAGGATCGCTGGCCAGTGATTGAATATTTTTGTGCCTTAATACCGATTGGTGTGGAGAGCGTTTCCTCTTCCAAGTCGTAGAAATTCAATACACGCTTTAGTATTTATATACGAAAAAATATCCATTTACTTTTAATACATATATATTTGAATATATACAATATTGTGCAAAACGTAAGTAAATGTTACAATAAATTGTTATATTCTATTTAATTTTGATTTCAAAACCTTTTGAACAAATTCAAGTTCTCGTTCTGTATGAATCTCTTATATGAATATATGCATATATCTTACACACATATACAGTACTAAAATAGTTACACCCTGGTAATATCACTTCATAGTATCAAAAGTTTGCTAAAATACTGAATTCCAACATAGTAAGTAATGTTATGGCTACCTCGATTTTCAAATACTCGAGTCTTATTCATCACGGACCTGATTCCTAGTAAATGCAGAATTAAAGTACTATTACCGTTTTTAAGGTATTGCACAATACTGTTGGTATAAAATAATCGTAAATATATCACACTTGCACTTGCAATTAAAATTAGTAAATGTACGTATAGAGAAAATATAACTACATTTCGTATTTCGTATTTATGCATTGTTAATGGCGTAAGAACCATGAACCCAGTGATGAATTTATTAAATAATAATTCATGATTTTGATGGAATGTATTTTATAAAGCAAAATATATAAAGGAACTTATTACCTTAAATGTGCTACATATTAGACTTAGATGTATGATACAAAAGAGGTATTTGAATATAAAATTATATAGTAAGTATATAATAATAAAAATCCATTCCTACTTCAACAACGGCAGAATAATAAAGTCTTCAACATTCTTCATATATGACAAATCCTATCAAATGTTGATTGCTTTTGTTATTCTAATATACATGCATATGCATATACAATATATTTACGCTTTTATGAACATACCATGAACCATGTCATCAGTGTATGACCTGTTGGAATTAACTGCTTGTATATATGAAACAAATGTTTTGCAAAGTATGACCAATTTATGAATTGCTAAAAATAATATTACATTTTATCAAATTGGCAATCCTAAATTTAAGAAAAAAATTCAGTGTTGTACATACATTGAAAGGACTTCAATATCATATCAAAATATGGCACAATAATAAATACTGGAAAATAATAAAAGTAACGGAAACTATTAAAATTGTTGCTAAAAATAAAATTGACAAAAGATCAATTAAG
Source organism: Bactrocera minax (assembly GCA_021498325.1). Lineage (NCBI taxonomy): Eukaryota > Metazoa > Arthropoda > Insecta > Diptera > Tephritidae > Bactrocera > Bactrocera minax. The sequence continues at coordinate 12,242 of JAKEEE010000239.1, forward strand.
AAACAGGAAAATGCCAAACAAACGCTTACTAAATTTTTTTTCTATTAATTTCAATTTATTTTTTGATTTTCTGCATTTTTGTATATTGTGCTTGCGTTTTTTATTTGTTTATTATATTTTATATTAATAAAGAATTAAATTTTAATAAAATAAAATGTGTATTTTTAATTAACCGAAAGAGGTTAGAAGATATTTTACTAATACCGCAAATTACATTTTAATATACACTTCATATGAGAACAGAAATAAATAGTACAAGTGGATGGAATTATACTCACTCTCTTAGAAATCACATATGTGAAATAGCAATGAAGGTTTATTTATGCTGGTATGTGTTATAATCTTTACATAATAACAACGTGAAATATATGTATATGTTGTATGCTTTCAATCCTTACTAGGTAGGAAATGTATTTACAAATACATTCATTTGTAAATAAATTTATTATTGTAGATACCAACTTAATTTTTTTTGTTTGTAATATGTGCAATTAATCATACAACTATGTCTTCATATTTCGGTATAAATCACAACCACATATAGTTTATCCGAAATTGAAGATGATGCCAGACAGTTTTACAGTAGTTAACTATGTTTACAAGTTCCCAATTGGTTAATGTAGCCTTTCACAATACATTGTCTTGAAAAAAGTTATTTAATGTTTCTGTGAATAACTAGGTCTTACTACTTAAGGTAAGGTACTTAATCTCTAAGTCTTGCAAGATGTTCAAACTTTATATTAAACAAATAAGAAAGCGCCAAGTTCGGGTGCAACCAAACATTTTATAGTCTCCCAATGTGCAAGGATCAGAGCCGGGGAAATGTTTTCATGTGCTGGCATAACTTTATTTTAAAAAATGTTACGGAAGAATTCAACATATATTATTCGAAGAAATTGTCAATGGATTGCAAACATATTTGGTATCTTATTAACTTATATTACAGGCCATGGACCTATGTCCTTTCATTGTTATATTTTGTTTCGTGTCAGAGATATTTATATTAAGATCTACCAAATTAACTCAAAAGTGATATATGCGATATAAACTCAACCAAAGTGGCTTAATTGAAAATTAATTATTAGATGCATGAGGAAAAAGTCAACTAGAGAAAAGGAAATCATTATATTAGGAATAAGCGGCTTAGACAATGGTCTACACTGATTTCTTTCATATTTAAAAACCACATTCCGTTTAATTCATATATATTTAATATGTATGATAATGATATGTATAATATGTATCAAACGCTTAATTCATACAATTCAATATATCCATTTAATTTCATTAAAGTATCACACATATTGACCAACATATACGGTTTAAGGTTAGGTGGAAAGTCGGGAATTCTTTATCGGGCATTTTTGGGATATGTGCAAATCTTCGCACTGATCACACTAACTTTTTTCGTTATTCAAGTATATTAGGGAACATCTTTTCACGCAATTTTGTGAAGAAAACTCACACAGTGACCGACATATTCGGCATCGAGTCTGCTAGAATAGCAAATATCATTACATGTAGCATATGGAGCTGGGATAATTCGTCCACCGATTACAATCATACTTGCCTCTATACCATACATACCATACATAGCTCCTATTAACTTATGTTACAGGTCATACACTCATACACTTTCATTACTGTATTTTGCTCAGTGTCTAAGATATTTATATTAAAAGCAACAAACCAGCAGAAATGAGATATATGCAATATCAGTTTAACCAAAGTAATTTCTTTGTAAATATTAGATATTTTATATAGGGAAAGAGTCAACCAGAGAAACGGAAATCATTGTGCTTAGACTACGGTCTAGACCGATTTCATTCATATTTAGCGCTTAACCACATTATGATCACAAAAACAAATAAATTTAATTTCATTAAAATATCACACATATTGAAGAACATAAACGGTTTAAAGTCAACAGGATAGTCGAAAATCACTATATCGTGTCTATTTGAGGTAGGCAGGATCTGGACTGATTGCATTAAGGTTTGGCATTACTCAAGTACACCAGAGAATATTTTTCCACACAATGTTATGAAGATAATTCACACACTGATCGACGAATTCGACATAAAGTCTGCTATAATAACGAAAATCACTATATGTGGTATATGGGAGCTGGTGTAATTCGTTGACAGATTTCACACATTTTTAGCATTAAATTAAGCAAACTAAACTAAACTAGCATTACTAAGATATCTTACATATAGACATATGCTTTAACTTCTTATATTAGTTATATTGAGGATAGTGGTAGTATTGATCCGATTTAATACGTTTTTAGGATCTCACAGATTGAGATACCTCACAGATTTATCGTTATATAGTGTATAAAGACAACCGGAAGTTTGAAATTCTTATATTATGTATATAGTGTCTAGGGGAAGTATTTAGCCGATTTCGTACATTTTAATCACACGAACAGGATTTCATCAGAAAGAGATGCTCTCTGAATTTCATAGAGGCAACTCATATATTGATTGATGTGTACGTTATAAACCCAACCGGAAGTTTGAAATTCTTATATTATGTATGAAGGGCGTAGGGGAAGTAATTACCCGAATTTTCCAATTTTTGACACAAGTGCACACTATTAAAATGAAAATATAATCCTCGAATTTCCTTACGATATCTCACAGATTGACCGATTATTTCGGTACAAACGGTACTTACAAACGGCGAGAGTAACTATGACTCTCTTAAGGTAGCCAAATGCCTCGTCATCTAATTAGTGACGCTTTGAATGAATTAACAAGATTCCCTCTGTCCCTATCTACTTGCCCCCTGCGGGTCAGGGGATAAGAATAACCCGCGGTAGGCATGCCTGTCGTACGAGGCGACTAAAATCCAAAAAGTGCACTGTATTTGAAATAGACTTTGCTCAATCTATAGGCTCAGCCATGTCAGAAACAGTGCTATATTACTTAGCATGAACTAAGTTTATATCACTTTAAATGTACTATACATGCACTTAAAGCGAGACATTGTAGTTCAAGCTACAAATGCCACCAGTCGAGATGAATGGGTAACTCAACTGGAAGTAGCCTTCGGGCTACAAGGTCTGGCCGGAGACTTTAATCTGGTGCCACGATGAGCAGGGGCCCGGTGGAGTTGCGGGTTGTACATGCAGCTCCATCCTGCTCATTGCGGTAGGCCCTTCGGGGAGTATCGTGGTGGCTGTGGTTTAAAACCTTAATGCGGGTAGAACTGTCTGGGGCGGTACAGTTCAAATGTGGAGTTGCTTTGCAACCGGGTGCCCGACCCATAGAAAGGCAGAGGTTTCGGGTAGGCCTCGAACCCCACCAAGGTGGTTATTATGCCATTCCACAATGCCGATCGGTACCGTTGGTTTTAGAGAAAGCTATTACTAACGGGGCGCTGATCGACGCATTGTATTGATCCGTTGTGTTTTTGAACACCGTGGAGTCGAGCTGTCAACGGCAGGTACCCACGTAAATCACTTCGGATTCTGTTCCTATCTACTGTGGTTTCTCCACTGCCAGGAAAGTAGAAAAACACGTGAAGAGGAGCACCGGGAAAAAATCGAGCGTCGGGAAAACGGTAGACAATATGGCGGCGGTTAAAAACATCACGTCTGAGCTTTACTCGACGTTGTTTGAACCCGGCAATTTCAAACTGTTGCCTGCGAAGAAACTTCTGGAGACTGCGTCGAAATATGAGACGCTTATGATGAGGCTAATCGAGGAAAATTCAAATCATCGGGGACAGATCGGCGTTCTGCAGAGGAGTAGTGGGGGATCCTTCCCCGCACCGAGTAGGCCGGTGCCGGCTTCATCGGCGTTGGTGTCTCCCCCCCCCTGCAACGGTGCTGGAGGCAATAACGCCGGCGTCGCGGAAGCCGGTTGAGACCTGGTCGGTGGTGGTAAGGAGTAAAGCTCCTACTACCTCGCCCAAGGAAGTAGTTAAGAAGGTAATGACCGAAGTGGGACCGTCACTGGGTGTGAGAGTCCACGAGGTCTAACCCATTAAAGGGGGTGGGGCGATTATCCGCACTCCCTCGGTTGCAGAGAGGGAGAAAATTGCGGGTAACGCAAAGTTTAACGAGGTTGGCCTGGACGTCGCCGTAAATCGGAGGCTTGGCCCCAGGGTTGTAGTCCAAGGGGTCCACACCGAGATCTCCCATGAGGAATTCATGGACGAACTATTTCGGTCAAACCTTCGGGACTCCTGCCCTGAGTCCAAGAAAACTGAGGTTAGGATGATCAGTCGTCCATGGAAGGTGGCTCCTGATGGGAGCACCAATGTTGTCCTTGAGGGTACGGACAAGTTAATGTCCACCCTCTTGGAAGCAGGAAGGTGCTACGTCAAGTGGTTTTCCTTCCGTGTGCGACCAGATACCCCCATCGCTGGATGCTTCCGGTGTATGGGCTTCGATCACAGGGTAGCAGAGTGTAGGGCCAAATCGGACGTCTGCAGAAGGTGTGGCCAAGAGGGCCACAAAGCGGCCCGCTGCAACAATGCCCCTAATTGTCGCATAGATTACTCGTCGCCAGTATTTACTGTAAATTTAGCGAGCCCCTAGATCCTTATATAGGCTACATGGATAGGCTACTGCTACTAGCGAGTGGTAGCCCAATTATCCTAGGGTTGGATGCGAATGCCTCATCCTCGATGTGGTTTAGTAAGGTATCCCGGCATTCGCCCGGATATCAGAGCCACAGTCGAGGTGAGGTATTAAGCGAGTAGGTGGTGGCTAACAACCTCCACATTCTAAACGAGCCTAGTGAATGGTACACATTTGAAGGGCCTAGGGGTAGGAGTGATATCGATGTGACCCTCATAAACCAGACAGCGTATAGAGTTTTTAGTTTTAAGTGTGAAATTAGGGGGGGGTGGGGACTGTGTGATCATAATTTGATTCAAATTATGGCTACTCCTCTATATCGTCCCTCAGCGTATATGAGCCCATTGCGGCGATGGCGTACCTCTGGTATCGTAGGGGGGGGTGGGGACTGTGTGATCATAATTTGATTAAAATTATGGCTACTCCTCTATCTCCTCCCTCAGCGTATGTGAGCCCATTGCGGCGATGGCGTACCTCTGGTATCGACTGGAACCAATATGGACTGTGTGTTAGAGAAGCGGTACATGATATACCGCTTACAATGTTTGAGGAGTGTTGGGTGGACGAGCAAATTGCTCCTTTGTGTGAGTTAGTTTGGGGGAGAAAATGATAGGCTACTTAGGAAAAGTGAATGTCATAGGATTAAGAAAATGAGGTGGTGGACGCGAGAGCTGACCATTAAGAGGAGAACCGTCCGGCGATTGAGACGAAAGTTTCAACGCGCTCCACGGTCCAATTCTGATGGGTTGTCCCAGCTTGGTATGAATATAGTCGTGAGGTTATTAGCGTTAGATTAGTTATTAGCGTGTATGGTCCGATACTGTAGCGAAAACATGCGCAAAACGACGAAAACTATAGACGATAAGTGCGTGTAGTCAAAGTACACAATTATTGAAAATTTCGAATTTACTTACTACAGGTAAGTTCTCAATTATGAATTTGGTATGATGTAAAAAAAAATCTGTTAAAATATTAGTAATTATTGATAATAATATAATAATTTCTTTGCCAAGTTCACTTACTGGAATTATCTGTGTGCAAATTTTCTATAAAAGACGAACTAAAAAAAATTATAACAAAGACTTTGTGAATCTAGAGTTTGAATTAAAACCGTTTAGAGGAAATGATAATAGTCCGCTTGTAACCGTTTACATGCCAACCTACCGACAGTGCTAGCGATGCATTTGATAAATTTTTTTAGAATTTTGATTTCTTATCCAGGCGTAATTTTTTACACAAGTTATGCAATGCGTAGAGCGAATGCATCCACAGACACTATGGAATAAATTAATATTAAAAATTAATAATAAATTAATAATTAATAATAAATTAATAATTAATAATAATTAATATTTATTAAAATAATCATATTTCACATATGCTTGTAGAGTTTTAAATGTTTTGCGATTATTTTGTGATGCTACGAATAACTGTTAATACGAACGAATAACATAAATTATTATACTCTATACAAAAGTTACAGATATCCATATATAAGCAAAATGCTATTACAATTAAAGAAATTTTATTCGATCAGTACTGTTTACGGTTATATAAATATTTGTCTGTAAGGTCATATGTGCATATACACGTTTTCTATTCACAAATGACGAAACTTCTTACTAAAACAAACTATTTACTGAGAATTACCAAGCTAGCTATGGTATTTTCTGATACAAAATTAAATGCTCTTAATTCAAAAAAATTTTTCTTAATTCAAAAGAATGCCATAAAACAATTATAGTTCCATTAAATATTTAATATTTATACGTTGCAAGTGCACTTCTGCTATATCTAAATATGAGAGATTGATAAAAGCAAAGAGAAGCCACTATAATATCAACTAAAAGGTTATACATATATATATATATAGGTTCTATATACCTTAATTGACCCTAACTCGATCCGCACTGAAAGGTATATATTAGTTATACACTAATCGAAGGATTAAACAATATATATCATTTATCATATCACACATTAAATTCGATTAAACTAATGCCGTTCGCAGAAAGATACACGAATAATTAAATTTAATAATATTTTTTGTGGCACTTGTTGCCCTCTTAACTATTGCACGGAGTTACGAATCGATATTTGAATTTCAAGAAAGCAGTCTTTTTATTTTTTTTTATTTCTGTATAAAGAAAATTTTAGAATGCCTGCGCTCCGAACCATCCGCAAACAATAAGATCTCGATTAACACTACCTTTGCTACAAAAATTATTAAACCTGGTGTAGAGCAGAGCAGCACGTAGCAGAGTTAAGTCTCGTTACGCTTCGTTCACTCCACACGATCGTTAGTTTTCGGCCGTTCTTTCGCTCATACGTTTAACTCGCTTGTTTCGTTTTAACTAGGATCGCTGGCCAGTGATTGAATATTTGTGTGCCTTAATTTCGATTGGTGTGGAGAGCGCTTCCTCTTCCAAGTCGTAGAAATTCAATACACGCTTTAGTATTTATATACGAAAAAATATCCATTTACTTTTAATACATATATATTTGAATATATACAATATTGTGCAAAACGTAAGTAAATGTTACAATAAATTGTTATATTCTATTTAATTTTGATTTCAAAACCTTTTGAACAAATTCAAGTTCTCGTTCTGTATGAATCTCTTATATGAATATATGCATATATCTTACACACATATACAGTACTAAAATAGTTACACCCTGGTAATATCACTTCATAGTATCAAAAGTTTGCTAAAATACTGAATTCCAACATAGTAAGTAATGTTATGGCTACCTCGATTTTCAAATACTCGAGTCTTATTCATCACGGACCTGATTCCTAGTAAATGCAGAATTAAAGTACTATTACCGTTTTTAAGGTATTGCACAATACTGTTGGTATAAAATAATCGTAAATATATCACACTTGCACTTGCAATTAAATTAGTAAATGTACGTATAGAGAAAATATAAGTACATTTCGTATTTCGTATTTATGCATTGTTAATGGCGTAAGAACCATGAACCCAGTGATGAATTTATTAAATAATAATTCATGATTTTGATGGAATGTATTTTATAAAGCAAAATATATAAAGGAACTTATTACCTTAAATGTGCTACATATTAGACTTAGATGTATGATACAAAAGAGGTATTTGAATATAAAATTATATAGTAAGTATATAATAATAAAAATCCATTCCTACTTCAACAACGGCAGAATAATAAAGTCTTCAACATTCTTCATATATGACAAATCCTATCAAATGTTGATTGCTTTTGTTATTCTAATATACATGCATATGCATATACAATATATTTACGCTTTTATGAACATACCATGAACCATGTCATCAGTGTATGACCTGTTGGAATTAACTGCTTGTATATATGAAACAAATGTTTTGCAAAGTATGACCAATTTATGAATTGCTAAAAATAATATTACATTTTATCAAATTGGCAATCCTAAATTTAAGAAAAAAATTCAGTGTTGTACATACATTGAAAGGACTTCAATATCATATCAAAATATGGCACAATAATAAATACTGGAAAATAATAAAAGTAACGGAAACTATTAAAATTGTTGCTAAAAATAAAATTGACAAAAGATCAATTAAGAAACAGGAAAATGCCAAACAAACGCTTACTAAATTTTTTTTCTATTAATTTCAATTTATTTTTTGATTTTCTGCATTTTTGTATATTGTGCTTGCGTTTTTTATTTGTTTATTATATTTTATATTAATAAAGAATTAAATTTTAATAAAATAAAATGTGTATTTTTAATTAACCGAAAGAGGTTAGAAGATATTTTACTAATACCGCAAATTACATTTTAATATACACTTCATATGAGAACAGAAATAAATAGTACAAGTGGATGGAATTATACTCACTCTCTTAGAAATCACATATGTGAAATAGCAATGAAGGTTTATTTATGCTGGTATGTGTTATAATCTTTACATAATAACAACGTGAAATATATGTATATGTTGTATGCTTTCAATCCTTACTAGGTAGGAAATGTATTTACAAATACATTCATTTGTAAATAAATTTATTATTGTAGATACCAACTTAATTTTTTTTGTTTGTAATATGTGCAATTAATCATACAACTATGTCTTCATATTTCGGTATAAATCACAACCACATATAGTTTATCCGAAATTGAAGATGATGCCAGACAGTTTTACAGTAGTTAACTATGTTTACAAGTTCCCAATTGGTTAATGTAGCCTTTCACAATACATTGTCTTGAAAAAAGTTATTTAATGTTTCTGTGAATAACTAGGTCTTACTACTTAAGGTAAGGTACTTAATCTCTAAGTCTTGCAAGATGTTCAAACTTTATATTAAACAAATAAGAAAGCGCCAAGTTCGGGTGCAACCAAACATTTTATAGTCTCCCAATGTGCAAGGATCAGAGCCGGGGAAATGTTTTCATGTGCTGGCATAACTTTATTTTAAAAAATGTTACGGAAGAATTCAACATATATTATTCGAAGAAATTGTCAATGGATTGCAAACATATTTGGTATCTTATTAACTTATATTACAGGCCATGGACCTATGTCCTTTCATTGTTATATTTTGTTTCGTGTCAGAGATATTTATATTAAGATCTACCAAATTAACTCAAAAGTGATATATGCGATATAAACTCAACCAAAGTGGCTTAATTGAAAATTAATTATTAGATGCATGAGGAAAAAGTCAACTAGAGAAAAGGAAATCATTATATTAGGAATAAGCGGCTTAGACAATGGTCTACACTGATTTCTTTCATATTTAAAAACCACATTCCGTTTAATTCATATATATTTAATATGTATGATAATGATATGTATAATATGTATCAAACGCTTAATTCATACAATTCAATATATCCATTTAATTTCATTAAAGTATCACACATATTGACCAACATATACGGTTTAAGGTTAGGTGGAAAGTCGGGAATTCTTTATCGGGCATTTTTGGGATATGTGCAAATCTTCGCACTGATCACACTAACTTTTTTCGTTATTCAAGTATATTAGGGAACATCTTTTCACGCAATTTTGTGAAGAAAACTCACACAGTGACCGACATATTCGGCATCGAGTCTGCTAGAATAGCAAATATCATTACATGTAGCATATGGAGCTGGGATAATTCGTCCACCGATTACAATCATACTTGCCTCTATACCATACATACCATACATAGCTCCTATTAACTTATGTTACAGGTCATACACTCATACACTTTCATTACTGTATTTTGCTCAGTGTCTAAGATATTTATATTAAAAGCAACAAACCAGCAGAAATGAGATATATGCAATATCAGTTTAACCAAAGTAATTTCTTTGTAAATATTAGATATTTTATATAGGGAAAGAGTCAACCAGAGAAACGGAAATCATTGTGCTTAGACTACGGTCTAGACCGATTTCATTCATATTTAGCGCTTAACCACATTATGATCACAAAAACAAATAAATTTAATTTCATTAAAATATCACACATATTGAAGAACATAAACGGTTTAAAGTCAACAGGATAGTCGAAAATCACTATATCGTGTCTATTTGAGGTAGGCAGGATCTGGACTGATTGCATTAAGGTTTGGCATTACTCAAGTACACCAGAGAATATTTTTCCACACAATGTTATGAAGATAATTCACACACTGATCGACGAATTCGACATAAAGTCTGCTATAATAACGAAAATCACTATATGTGGTATATGGGAGCTGGTGTAATTCGTTGACAGATTTCACACATTTTTAGCATTAAATTAAGCAAACTAAACTAAACTAGCATTACTAAGATATCTTACATATAGACATATGCTTTAACTTCTTATATTAGTTATATTGAGGATAGTGGTAGTATTGATCCGATTTAATACGTTTTTAGGATCTCACAGATTGAGATACCTCACAGATTTATCGTTATATAGTGTATAAAGACAACCGGAAGTTTGAAATTCTTATATTATGTATATAGTGTCTAGGGGAAGTATTTAGCCGATTTCGTACATTTTAATCACACGAACAGGATTTCATCAGAAAGAGATGCTCTCTGAATTTCATAGAGGCAACTCATATATTGATTGATGTGTACGTTATAAACCCAACCGGAAGTTTGAAATTCTTATATTATGTATGAAGGGCGTAGGGGAAGTAATTACCCGAATTTTCCAATTTTTGACACAAGTGCACACTATTAAAATGAAAATATAATCCTCGAATTTCCTTACGATATCTCACAGATTGACCGATTATTTCGGTACAAACGGTACTTACAAACGGCGAGAGTAACTATGACTCTCTTAAGGTAGCCAAATGCCTCGTCATCTAATTAGTGACGCTTTGAATGAATTAACAAGATTCCCTCTGTCCCTATCTACTTGCCCCCTGCGGGTCAGGGGATAAGAATAACCCGCGGTAGGCATGCCTGTCGTACGAGGCGACTAAAATCCAAAAAGTGCACTGTATTTGAAATAGACTTTGCTCAATCTATAGGCTCAGCCATGTCAGAAACAGTGCTATATTACTTAGCATGAACTAAGTTTATATCACTTTAAATGTACTATACATGCACTTAAAGCGAGACATTGTAGTTCAAGCTACAAATGCCACCAGTCGAGATGAATGGGTAACTCAACTGGAAGTAGCCTTCGGGCTACAAGGTCTGGCCGGAGACTTTAATCTGGTGCCACGATGAGCAGGGGCCCGGTGGAGTTGCGGGTTGTACATGCAGCTCCATCCTGCTCATTGCGGTAGGCCCTTCGGGGAGTATCGTGGTGGCTGTGGTTTAAAACCTTAATGCGGGTAGAACTGTCTGGGGCGGTACAGTTCAAATGTGGAGTTGCTTTGCAACCGGGTGCCCGACCCATAGAAAGGCAGAGGTTTCGGGTAGGCCTCGAACCCCACCAAGGTGGTTATTATGCCATTCCACAATGCCGATCGGTACCGTTGGTTTTAGAGAAAGCTATTACTAACGGGGCGCTGATCGACGCATTGTATTGATCCGTTGTGTTTTTGAACACCGTGGAGTCGAGCTGTCAACGGCAGGTACCCACGTAAATCACTTCGGATTCTGTTCCTATCTACTGTGGTTTCTCCACTGCCAGGAAAGTAGAAAAACACGTGAAGAGGAGCACCGGGAAAAAATCGAGCGTCGGGAAAACGGTAGACAATATGGCGGCGGTTAAAAACATCACGTCTGAGCTTTACTCGACGTTGTTTGAACCCGGCAATTTCAAACTGTTGCCTGCGAAGAAACTTCTGGAGACTGCGTCGAAATATGAGACGCTTATGATGAGGCTAATCGAGGAAAATTCAAATCATCGGGGACAGATCGGCGTTCTGCAGAGGAGTAGTGGGGGATCCTTCCCCGCACCGAGTAGGCCGGTGCCGGCTTCATCGGCGTTGGTGTCTCCCCCCACCTGCAACGGTGCTGGAGGCAATAACGCCGGCGTCGCGGAAGCCGGTTGAGACCTGGTCGGTGGTGGTAAGGAGTAAAGCTCCTACTACCTCGCCCAAGGAAGTAGTTAAGAAGGTAATGACCGAAGTGGGACCGTCACTGGGTGTGAGAGTCCACGAGGTCTAACCCATTAAAGGGGGTGGGGCGATTATCCGCACTCCCTCGGTTGCAGAGAGGGAGAAAATTGCGGGTAACGCAAAGTTTAACGAGGTTGGCCTGGACGTCGCCGTAAATCGGAGGCTTGGCCCCAGGGTTGTAGTCCAAGGGGTCCACACCGAGATCTCCCATGAGGAATTCATGGACGAACTATTTCGGTCAAACCTTCGGGACTCCTGCCCTGAGTCCAAGAAAACTGAGGTTAGGATGATCAGTCGTCCATGGAAGGTGGCTCCTGATGGGAGCACCAATGTTGTCCTTGAGGGTACGGACAAGTTAATGTCCACCCTCTTGGAAGCAGGAAGGTGCTACGTCAAGTGGTTTTCCTTCCGTGTGCGACCAGATACCCCCATCGCTGGATGCTTCCGGTGTATGGGCTTCGATCACAGGGTAGCAGAGTGTAGGGCCAAATCGGACGTCTGCAGAAGGTGTGGCCAAGAGGGCCACAAAGCGGCCCGCTGCAACAATGCCCCTAATTGTCGCATAGATTACTCGTCGCCAGTATTTACTGTAAATTTAGCGAGCCCCTAGATCCTTATATAGGCTACATGGATAGGCTACTGCTACTAGTGAGTGGTAGCCCAATTATCCTAGGGTTGGATGCGAATGCCTCATCCTCGATGTGGTTTAGTAAGGTATCCCGGCATTCGCCCGGATATCAGAGCCACAGTCGAGGTGAGGTATTAAGCGAGTAGGTGGTGGCTAACAACCTCCACATTCTAAACGAGCCTAGTGAATGGTACACATTTGAAGGGCCTAGGGGTAGGAGTGATATCGATGTGACCCTCATAAACCAGACAGCGTATAGAGTTTTTAGTTTTAAGTGTGAAATTAGGGGGGGGTGGGGACTGTGTGATCATAATTTGATTCAAATTATGGCTACTCCTCTATATCGTCCCTCAGCGTATATGAGCCCATTGCGGCGATGGCGTACCTCTGGTATCGTAGGGGGGGGTGGGGACTGTGTGATCATAATTTGATTAAAATTATGGCTACTCCTCTATCTCCTCCCTCAGCGTATGTGAGCCCATTGCGGCGATGGCGTACCTCTGGTATCGACTGGAACCAATATGGACTGTGTGTTAGAGAAGCGGTACATGATATACCGCTTACAATGTTTGAGGAGTGTTGGGTGGACGAGCAAATTGCTCCTTTGTGTGAGTTAGTTTGGGGGAGAAAATGATAGGCTACTTAGGAAAAGTGAATGTCATAGGATTAAGAAAATGAGGTGGTGGACGCGAGAGCTGACCATTAAGAGGAGAACCGTCCGGCGATTGAGACGAAAGTTTCAACGCGCTCCACGGTCCAATTCTGATGGGTTGTCCCAGCTTGGTATGAATATAGTCGTGAGGTTAGGGAATATAAGCGAATGGTTATAGGAACTAAAGAGTATGAATGGAGAGAATTTGTTCGTGAGAATAGGGACGACCCTTGGGGACAGGTCCAAAAAATCTGTCGGGGTCGTAAGAGGGAGGACATCACATCTCTTCGCGTTGGTGACACACTGTTATCATCGTAGAGAGAATTTGCGGGGGTTCTGTTAGGAGCGTTCTTTCCCAGGTCCGAGGCTCAGGTACCTCAAGCACTAGAGGTATCTGTTCCTCCCTTAGATGATGGGGAATTGGGGTACGCCTTTGGCCTGGTCAGGTCTAAACGGTCCCAGGTTTTGATGGTTTGAACGGAGAGATGTGCAAAAGCTTGTGGAAGTTCATTCCGGAATACTTGGAGGCTATTTACAAGAAGTGCGTTCACGAGGGATATTTTCCACGTGAGTGGAAAATTGCGAGGGCTGTTCCTCTCCTGAAGTCCCCCGATAAGATCAGGAGTGATCCTCGTTCTTATCGTGGCATCAGTCTCCTTCCAGTGCTTGGAAAAGTGCTGGAGAGAGTTTTGGTGGAACGGCTTCAGGAGCTAACGCGGGATAGGTATTCGTATAGGCAGTATGGTTTTAGGAAAGGACGCGGTATTGAGGATGCGTGGTTATATGTTCAGGAAGCAGTCAGAGAAAATGTCAACAAATATTTCCTTGGCATATTTGTTGACTTCAAGGGGGCGTTTGATTACCTAAGCTGGGATCGAGTGATACAACGCTTAGAGGAACTTGGCTGCCCGGAAGTGACTCTCTGGCAGAGTTATTTTTCGGACAGAAAAGCCTCTATCGTTGGTTTAAATGACAGTGTGGGGATCGGAGTGCTGCCCACAGGGATCCATTTGTGGTCCTTATATCTGGAACCTCATGATGGACTCTCTGCTTGATCAGCTGGAGCCACTCTGTAAATGTTGTGCATATGCGGACGATCTTCTTCTATTGGTTGAGGGTCGTTCACGCTCCGAACTAGAACGGGCGGGACAGCAACTTTTAGAAATTGCTCACAATTGGGGACTAGGCGTCGGGGTTGAAATATCGGTGGACAAAACGGTGACAATGCTATTTAAAGGTAGATTGTCTTCGGTTCGTCCACCGATTGTCCGGGTGAATGGGGTTAATATCAGGTATGTGACACAAGTCAAATACCTGGTTATAACCATGAGTGAAAGAATGTGTTTTACTCCACACTTGGTGATTGTGAAGGAGCGACTGCAGGCAACCATAGGCAGGGTGCGACGCATCTTACGTAGTGATTGGGGCCTTGGACGACGCGCTGTTTGCACCATATATCGTGGCCTATTTGTGGCCTGCGCCACTTATGGAGCTGCAGTATGGTGTGAACTTGCTATGACACTCGTAGGCCGCCGAAAGCTTCTCTCGATGCAGCGCAGGATAATGCTTGCCTGTTTGCCTATATGCCTGTATGTCGCACTGTTTCGACTGCCGCGATGCAAGTGCTATTAGGTGCGCCCCCCATTGACCTGATTGTCATACAGCGTGCTGTTACATTCAGGTTAAAAAGGGGATTGAGTGTGTACATGCCGCGAGTTGACTGGGTTTCTGATGTGGAAGTGGAGAGGGCGGGGTATCTAAGAAGCAGGGAGCTTCTAGATGATAGGGTTGCGAGGGTGTGGCAAGACCGTTGGGACAATTGCCCTAATGGTCGGGTGACCTACGGGTACATACGCGACGTTACATTTGTTAAGGGTAACCCAGACTTCAGATTCTGTCTGCGCCTGGGTTTTCTGCCCACTGGACATGGGCCCCTGAACACATTTTTGCATCAGAGGCACCTATCAGACGTGTCAGAATGTATGTCCATGTTATAGCAGAGTGCCCTATGTACTCGGACATTAGGAATCTTGGTGTTCTTGGCATAAGTTGGACTGACGGACAGTTAGATGTGAGTGGTGTGATCTCTACTAGTCAGTGTGAGGAGAGATTGAGATTGTTTGGGATGTATGCGCGTGAGTTGTTTAGGCGGCTGAGGTGTTTAGCTGGATAATAGGGTTTCCTTATTAGAGTGTATATGGGGTTTTTATAACATAAGTGGGTGGGGTTTTGCCCCTGGTAACCAGTCCAGGGCTGTATGGAAGCTCAACTGGTAGTAGTTTTCTGGCTACGTGGTCTGACCGGAGACTAAATTCTGGTACCACGGGGAGCAGGAGCCGTTGGAGTTCACTCCAACCTGCTCATGCGGCATGGCCCTTCGGGGAGTATCGTGGTGGTTGTGGTTTAAACCCAAATGCGGGAAGAGCTGACACATCCCGCTTAAATCCCAAAGTAAGATATCTTAATGAAATCAATTGTGCTACTAACAACTAACTATATATATGTAACGTTATTTAGTACCATAAAGGCATAATTTATTTAGTCGTCATTAAATTTTGTTCTAAACATTTGAAAATTTCAAATTCAAAAAATTCAATTAGATAGAGTAAATAGTTCTCGGTTTTGTATTAAATTAGTTTTTCTTACTTATCGAAATTATACTTAAAACCTTTAAATTCGTGCAGTTGCATGGGAATGGCCATGAAAATTAACATGCAAGTTTTTTGTATCTTTGTATTTTCTATTATCTTATTAATATATATATACATATAAAGAAATTCTCGTGCACCTGACCTGGAACTTTTTTTCAATTTCAGTTTCAATGGTAATACGTCAGTTTTCTTAATTCCCACACTTTGTTTATCTTTGATGGGAACTTCTCATATTTTCCCACCCTCATATATATTTATTATGTCTTAAATCCAAGACGAATAAAATGCTGTTTTCCTTCACATAAAATGCTCCCACGAGTAAATAGAGTTTGCTTATGATTGTGTTTAGTCTATTCTACAGGTCTCACAATAAAGACAAAGTCATTGCTAGATTTTCTCCAGAATAGAAATCAAGAGATAAATACTGGTCAATAGAAGATCTTGCGCGTATGTGATCACCATCAGACTCATCACATTGAATCATATAGGTCAAGTAAAAAGAAACTCATTATTTTTCCGATAGATAGCAATTATCGGATGGGATCGGACAGCAATGAGAAAATACCCAATATTTTAGAAATTTTCTGCATTAAAGGCCAAAACGCTGAAAATGTTATTAGCGTGTATGGTCCGATACTGTAGCGAAAACATGCGCAAAACGACGAAAACTATAGACGATAAGTGCGTGTAGTCAAAGTACACAATTATTGAAAATTTCGAATTTACTTACTACAGGTAAGTTCTCAATTATGAATTTGGTATGATGTAAAAAAAAATCTGTTAAAATATTAGTAATTATTGATAATAATATAATAATTTCTTTGCCAAGTTCACTTACTGGAATTATCTGTGTGCAAATTTTCTATAAAAGACGAACTAAAAAAAATTATAACAAAGACTTTGTGAATCTAGAGTTTGAATTAAAACCGTTTAGAGGAAATGATAATAGTCCGCTTGTAACCGTTTACATGCCAACCTACCGACAGTGCTAGCGATGCATTTGATAAATTTTTTTAGAATTTTGATTTCTTATCCAGGCGTAATTTTTTACACAAGTTATGCAATGCGTAGAGCGAATGCATCCACAGACACTATGGAATAAATTAATATTAAAAATTAATAATAAATTAATAATTAATAATAATTAATATTAATTAAAATAATCATATTTCACATATGCTTGTAGAGTTTTAAATGTTTTGCGATTATTTTGTGATGCTACGAATAACTGTTAATACGAACGAATAACATAAATTATTATACTCTATACAAAAGTTACAGATATCCATATATAAGCAAAATGCTATTACAATTAAAGAAATTTTATTCGATCAGTACTGTTTACGGTTATATAAATATTTGTCTGTAAGGTCATATGTGCATATACACGTTTTCTATTCACAAATGACGAAACTTCTTACTAAAACAAACTATTTACTGAGAATTACCAAGCTAGCTATGGTATTTTCTGATACAAAATTAAATGCTCTTAATTCAAAAAAATTTTTCTTAATTCAAAAGAATGCCATAAAACAATTATAGTTCCATTAAATATTTAATATTTATACGTTGCAAGTGCACTTCTGCTATATCTAAATATGAGAGATTGATAAAAGCAAAGAGAAGCCACTATAATATTAACTAAAAGGTTATACATATATATATATATAGGTTCTATATACCTTAATTGACCCTAACTCGATCCGCACTGAAAGGTATATATTAGTTATACACTAATCGAAGGATTAAACAATATATATCATTTATCATATCACACATTAAATTCGATTAAACTAATGCCGTTCGCAGAAAGATACACGAATAATTAAATTTAATAATATTTTTTGTGGCACTTGTTGCCCTCTTAACTATTGCACGGAGTTACGAATCGATATTTGAATTTCAAGAAAGCAGTCTTTTTATTTTTTTTTATTTCTGTATAAAGAAAATTTTAGAATGCCTGCGCTCCGAACCATCCGCAAACAATAAGATCTCGATTAACACTACCTTTGCTACAAAAATTATTAAACCTGGTGTAGAGCAGAGCAGCACATAGCAGAGTTAAGTCTCGTTACGCTTCGTTCACTCCACACGATCGTTAGTTTTCGGCCGTTCTTTCGCTCATACGTTTAACTCGCTTTGTTTCGTTTTAACTAGGATCGCTGGCCAGTGATTGAATATTTGTGTGCCTTAATACCGATTGGTGTGGAGAGCGTTTCCTCTTCCAAGTCGTAGAAATTCAATACACGCTTTAGTATTTATATACGAAAAAATATCCATTTACTTTTAATACATATATATTTGAATATATACAATATTGTGCAAAACGTAAGTAAATGTTACAATAAATTGTTATATTCTATTTAATTTTGATTTCAAAACCTTTTGAACAAATTCAAGTTCTCGTTCTGTATGAATCTCTTATATGAATATATGCATATATCTTACACACATATACAGTACTAAAATAGTTACACCCTGGTAATATCACTTCATAGTATCAAAAGTTTGCTAAAATACTGAATTCCAACATAGTAAGTAATGTTATGGCTACCTCGATTTTCAAATACTCGAGTCTTATTCATCACGGACCTGATTCCTAGTAAATGCAGAATTAAAGTACTATTACCGTTTTTAAGGTATTGCACAATACTGTTGGTATAAAATAATCGTAAATATATCACACTTGCACTTGCAATTAAATTAGTAAATGTACGTATAGAGAAAATATAATTACATTTCGTATTTCGTATTTATGCATTGTTAATGGCGTAAGAACCATGAACCCAGTGATGAATTTATTAAATAATAATTCATGATTTTGATGGAATGTATTTTATAAAGCAAAATATATAAAGGAACTTATTACCTTAAATGTGCTACATATTAGACTTAGATGTATGATACAAAAGAGGTATTTGAATATAAAATTATGTAGTAAGTATATAATAATAAAAATCCATACCTACTTCAACAACGGCAGAATAATAAAGTCTTCAACATTCTTCATATATGACAAATCCTATCAAATGTTGATTGCTTTTTTTATTCTAATATACATGCATATGCATATACAATATATTTACGCTTTTATGAACATACCATGAACCATGTCATCAGTGTATGACCTGTTGGAATTAACTGCTTGTATATATGAAACAAATGTTTTGCAAAGTATGACCAATTTATGAATTGCTAAAAATAATATTACATTTTATCAAATTGGCAATCCTAAATTTAAGAAAAAAATTCAGTGTTGTACATACATTGAAAGGACTTCAATATCATATCAAAATATGGCACAATAATAAATACTGGAAAATAATAAAAGTAACGGAAACTATTAAAATTGTTGCTAAAAATAAAATTGACAAAAGATCAATTAAGAAACAGGAAAATGCCAAACAAACGCTTACTAAATTTTTTTTCTATTAATTTCAATTTATTTTTTGATTTTCTGCATTTTTGTATATTGTGCTTGCGTTTTTTATTTGTTTATTATATTTTATATTAATAAAGAATTAAATTTTAATAAAATAAAATGTGTATTTTTAATTAACCGAAAGAGGTTAGAAGATATTTTACTAATACCGCAAATTACATTTTAATATACACTTCATATGAGAACAGAAATAAATAGTACAAGTGGATGGAATTATACTCACTCTCTTAGAAATCACATATGTGAAATAGCAATGAAGGTTTATTTATGCTGGTATGTGTTATAATCTTTACATAATAACAACGTGAAATATATGTATATGTTGTATGCTTTCAATCCTTACTAGGTAGGAAATGTATTTACAAATACATTCATTTGTAAATAAATTTATTATTGTAGATACCAACTTAATTTTTTTTGTTTGTAATATGTGCAATTAATCATACAACTATGTCTTCATATTTCGGTATAAATCACAACCACATATAGTTTATCCGAAATTGAAGATGATGCCAGACAGTTTTACAGTAGTTAACTATGTTTACAAGTTCCCAATTGGTTAATGTAGCCTTTCACAATACATTGTCTTGAAAAAAGTTATTTAATGTTTCTGTGAATAACTAGGTCTTACTACTTAAGGTAAGGTACTTAATCTCTAAGTCTTGCAAGATGTTCAAACTTTATATTAAACAAATAAGAAAGCGCCAAGTTCGGGTGCAACCAAACATTTTATAGTCTCCCAATGTGCAAGGATCAGAGCCGGGGAAATGTTTTCATGTGCTGGCATAACTTTATTTTAAAAAATGTTACGGAAGAATTCAACATATATTATTCGAAGAAATTGTCAATGGATTGCAAACATATTTGGTATCTTATTAACTTATATTACAGGCCATGGACCTATGTCCTTTCATTGTTATATTTTGTTTCGTGTCAGAGATATTTATATTAAGATCTACCAAATTAACTCAAAAGTGATATATGCGATATAAACTCAACCAAAGTGGCTTAATTGAAAATTAATTATTAGATGCATGAGGAAAAAGTCAACTAGAGAAAAGGAAATCATTATATTAGGAATAAGCGGCTTAGACAATGGTCTACACTGATTTCTTTCATATTTAAAAACCACATTCCGTTTAATTCATATATATTTAATATGTATGATAATGATATGTATAATATGTATCAAACGCTTAATTCATACAATTCAATATATCCATTTAATTTCATTAAAGTATCACACATATTGACCAACATATACGGTTTAAGGTTAGGTGGAAAGTCGGGAATTCTTTATCGGGCATTTTTGGGATATGTGCAAATCTTCGCACTGATCACACTAACTTTTTTCGTTATTCAAGTATATTAGGGAACATCTTTTCACGCAATTTTGTGAAGAAAACTCACACAGTGACCGACATATTCGGCATCGAGTCTGCTAGAATAGCAAATATCATTACATGTAGCATATGGAGCTGGGATAATTCGTCCACCGATTACAATCATACTTGCCTCTATACCATACATACCATACATAGCTCCTATTAACTTATGTTACAGGTCATACACTCATACACTTTCATTACTGTATTTTGCTCAGTGTCTAAGATATTTATATTAAAAGCAACAAACCAGCAGAAATGAGATATATGCAATATCAGTTTAACCAAAGTAATTTCTTTGTAAATATTAGATATTTTATATAGGGAAAGAGTCAACCAGAGAAACGGAAATCATTGTGCTTAGACTACGGTCTAGACCGATTTCATTCATATTTAGCGCTTAACCACATTATGATCACAAAAACAAATAAATTTAATTTCATTAAAATATCACACATATTGAAGAACATAAACGGTTTAAAGTCAACAGGATAGTCGAAAATCACTATATCGTGTCTATTTGAGGTAGGCAGGATCTGGACTGATTGCATTAAGGTTTGGCATTACTCAAGTACACCAGAGAATATTTTTCCACACAATGTTATGAAGATAATTCACACACTGATCGACGAATTCGACATAAAGTCTGCTATAATAACGAAAATCACTATATGTGGTATATGGGAGCTGGTGTAATTCGTTGACAGATTTCACACATTTTTAGCATTAAATTAAGCAAACTAAACTAAACTAGCATTACTAAGATATCTTACATATAGACATATGCTTTAACTTCTTATATTAGTTATATTGAGGATAGTGGTAGTATTGATCCGATTTAATACGTTTTTAGGATCTCACAGATTGAGATACCTCACAGATTTATCGTTATATAGTGTATAAAGACAACCGGAAGTTTGAAATTCTTATATTATGTATATAGTGTCTAGGGGAAGTATTTAGCCGATTTCGTACATTTTAATCACACGAACAGGATTTCATCAGAAAGAGATGCTCTCTGAATTTCATAGAGGCAACTCATATATTGATTGATGTGTACGTTATAAACCCAACCGGAAGTTTGAAATTCTTATATTATGTATGAAGGGCGTAGGGGAAGTAATTACCCGAATTTTCCAATTTTTGACACAAGTGCACACTATTAAAATGAAAATATAATCCTCGAATTTCCTTACGATATCTCACAGATTGACCGATTATTTCGGTACAAACGGTACTTACAAACGGCGAGAGTAACTATGACTCTCTTAAGGTAGCCAAATGCCTCGTCATCTAATTAGTGACGCTTTGAATGAATTAACAAGATTCCCTCTGTCCCTATCTACTTGCCCCCTGCGGGTCAGGGGATAAGAATAACCCGCGGTAGGCATGCCTGTCGTACGAGGCGACTAAAATCCAAAAAGTGCACTGTATTTGAAATAGACTTTGCTCAATCTATAGGCTCAGCCATGTCAGAAACAGTGCTATATTACTTAGCATGAACTAAGTTTATATCACTTTAAATGTACTATACATGCACTTAAAGCGAGACATTGTAGTTCAAGCTACAAATGCCACCAGTCGAGATGAATGGGTAACTCAACTGGAAGTAGCCTTCGGGCTACAAGGTCTGGCCGGAGACTTTAATCTGGTGCCACGATGAGCAGGGGCCCGGTGGAGTTGCGGGTTGTACATGCAGCTCCATCCTGCTCATTGCGGTAGGCCCTTCGGGGAGTATCGTGGTGGCTGTGGTTTAAAACCTTAATGCGGGTAGAACTGTCTGGGGCGGTACAGTTCAAATGTGGAGTTGCTTTGCAACCGGGTGCCCGACCCATAGAAAGGCAGAGGTTTCGGGTAGGCCTCGAACCCCACCAAGGTGGTTATTATGCCATTCCACAATGCCGATCGGTACCGTTGGTTTTAGAGAAAGCTATTACTAACGGGGCGCTGATCGACGCATTGTATTGATCCGTTGTGTTTTTGAACACCGTGGAGTCGAGCTGTCAACGGCAGGTACCCACGTAAATCACTTCGGATTCTGTTCCTATCTACTGTGGTTTCTCCACTGCCAGGAAAGTAGAAAAACACGTGAAGAGGAGCACCGGGAAAAAATCGAGCGTCGGGAAAACGGTAGACAATATGGCGGCGGTTAAAAACATCACGTCTGAGCTTTACTCGACGTTGTTTGAACCCGGCAATTTCAAACTGTTGCCTGCGAAGAAACTTCTGGAGACTGCCTCGAAATATGAGACGCTTATGATGAGGCTAATCGAGGAAAATTCAAATCTTCGAGGACAGATCGGCGTTCTGTAGAGGAGTAGTGGGGGATCCTACCCCGCACCGAGTAGGCCGGTGCCGGCTTCATCGGCGTTGGTGTCTCCCCCCTGCAACGGTGCTGAAGGCAATAACGCCGGCGTCGCGGAAGCCGGTTGAGACCTGGTCGGTGGTGGTAAGGAGTAAAGCTCCTACTACCTCGCCCAAGGAAGTAGTTAAGAAGGTAATGACCGAAGTGGGACCGTCACTGGGTGTGAGAGTCCACGAGGTCTAACCCATTAAAGGGGGTGGGGCGATTATCCGCACTCCCTCGGTTGCAGAGAGGGAGAAAATTGCGGGTAACGCAAAGTTTAACGAGGTTGGCCTGGACGTCGCCGTAAATCGGAGGCTTGGCCCCAGGGTTGTAGTCCAAGGGGTCCACACCGAGATCTCCCATGAGGAATTCATGGACGAACTATTTCGGTCAAACCTTCGGGACTCCTGCCCTGAGTCCAAGAAAACTGAGGTTAGGATGATCAGTCGTCCATGGAAGGTGGCTCCTGATGGGAGCACCAATGTTGTCCTTGAGGGTACGGACAAGTTAATGTCC
Organism: Bactrocera minax; assembly: GCA_021498325.1. Lineage (NCBI taxonomy): Eukaryota > Metazoa > Arthropoda > Insecta > Diptera > Tephritidae > Bactrocera > Bactrocera minax. The sequence continues at coordinate 35,987 of JAKEEE010000239.1, forward strand.
ACCCTCTTGGAAGCAGGAAGGTGCTACGTCAAGTGGTTTTCCTTCCGTGTGCGACCAGATACCCCCATCGCTGGATGCTTCCGGTGTATGGGCTTCGATCACAGGGTAGCAGAGTGTAGGGCCAAATCGGACGTCTGCAGAAGGTGTGGCCAAGAGGGCCACAAAGCGGCCCGCTGCAACAATGCCCCTAATTGTCGCATAGATTACTCGTCGCCAGTATTTACTGTAAATTTAGCGAGCCCCTAGATCCTTATATAGGCTACATGGATAGGCTACTGCTACTAGTGAGTGGTAGCCCAATTATCCTAGGGTTGGATGCGAATGCCTCATCCTCGATGTGGTTTAGTAAGGTATCCCGGCATTCGCCCGGATATCAGAGCCACAGTCGAGGTGAGGTATTAAGCGAGTAGGTGGTGGCTAACAACCTCCACATTCTAAACGAGCCTAGTGAATGGTACACATTTGAAGGGCCTAGGGGTAGGAGTGATATCGATGTGACCCTCATAAACCAGACAGCGTATAGAGTTTTTAGTTTTAAGTGTGAAATTAGGGGGGGGTGGGGACTGTGTGATCATAATTTGATTCAAATTATGGCTACTCCTCTATATCGTCCCTCAGCGTATATGAGCCCATTGCGGCGATGGCGTACCTCTGGTATCGTAGGGGGGGGTGGGGACTGTGTGATCATAATTTGATTAAAATTATGGCTACTCCTCTATCTCCTCCCTCAGCGTATGTGAGCCCATTGCGGCGATGGCGTACCTCTGGTATCGACTGGAACCAATATGGACTGTGTGTTAGAGAAGCGGTACATGATATACCGCTTACAATGTTTGAGGAGTGTTGGGTGGACGAGCAAATTGCTCCTTTGTGTGAGTTAGTTTGGGGGAGAAAATGATAGGCTACTTAGGAAAAGTGAATGTCATAGGATTAAGAAAATGAGGTGGTGGACGCGAGAGCTGACCATTAAGAGGAGAACCGTCCGGCGATTGAGACGAAAGTTTCAACGCGCTCCACGGTCCAATTCTGATGGGTTGTCCCAGCTTGGTATGAATATAGTCGTGAGGTTAGGGAATATAAGCGAATGGTTATAGGAACTAAAGAGTATGAATGGAGAGAATTTGTTCGTGAGAATAGGGACGACCCTTGGGGACAGGTCCAAAAAATCTGTCGGGGTCGTAAGAGGGAGGACATCACATCTCTTCGCGTTGGTGACACACTGTTATCATCGTAGAGAGAATTTGCGGGGGTTCTGTTAGGAGCGTTCTTTCCCAGGTCCGAGGCTCAGGTACCTCAAGCACTAGAGGTATCTGTTCCTCCCTTAGATGATGGGGAATTGGGGTACGCCTTTGGCCTGGTCAGGTCTAAACGGTCCCAGGTTTTGATGGTTTGAACGGAGAGATGTGCAAAAGCTTGTGGAAGTTCATTCCGGAATACTTGGAGGCTATTTACAAGAAGTGCGTTCACGAGGGATATTTTCCACGTGAGTGGAAAATTGCGAGGGCTGTTCCTCTCCTGAAGTCCCCCGATAAGATCAGGAGTGATCCTCGTTCTTATCGTGGCATCAGTCTCCTTCCAGTGCTTGGAAAAGTGCTGGAGAGAGTTTTGGTGGAACGGCTTCAGGAGCTAACGCGGGATAGGTATTCGTATAGGCAGTATGGTTTTAGGAAAGGACGCGGTATTGAGGATGCGTGGTTATATGTTCAGGAAGCAGTCAGAGAAAATGTCAACAAATATTTCCTTGGCATATTTGTTGACTTCAAGGGGGCGTTTGATTACCTAAGCTGGGATCGAGTGATACAACGCTTAGAGGAACTTGGCTGCCCGGAAGTGACTCTCTGGCAGAGTTATTTTTCGGACAGAAAAGCCTCTATCGTTGGTTTAAATGACAGTGTGGGGATCGGAGTGCTGCCCACAGGGATCCATTTGTGGTCCTTATATCTGGAACCTCATGATGGACTCTCTGCTTGATCAGCTGGAGCCACTCTGTAAATGTTGTGCATATGCGGACGATCTTCTTCTATTGGTTGAGGGTCGTTCACGCTCCGAACTAGAACGGGCGGGACAGCAACTTTTAGAAATTGCTCACAATTGGGGACTAGGCGTCGGGGTTGAAATATCGGTGGACAAAACGGTGACAATGCTATTTAAAGGTAGATTGTCTTCGGTTCGTCCACCGATTGTCCGGGTGAATGGGGTTAATATCAGGTATGTGACACAAGTCAAATACCTGGTTATAACCATGAGTGAAAGAATGTGTTTTACTCCACACTTGGTGATTGTGAAGGAGCGACTGCAGGCAACCATAGGCAGGGTGCGACGCATCTTACGTAGTGATTGGGGCCTTGGACGACGCGCTGTTTGCACCATATATCGTGGCCTATTTGTGGCCTGCGCCACTTATGGAGCTGCAGTATGGTGTGAACTTGCTATGACACTCGTAGGCCGCCGAAAGCTTCTCTCGATGCAGCGCAGGATAATGCTTGCCTGTTTGCCTATATGCCTGTATGTCGCACTGTTTCGACTGCCGCGATGCAAGTGCTATTAGGTGCGCCCCCCATTGACCTGATTGTCATACAGCGTGCTGTTACATTCAGGTTAAAAAGGGGATTGAGTGTGTACATGCCGCGAGTTGACTGGGTTTCTGATGTGGAAGTGGAGAGGGCGGGGTATCTAAGAAGCAGGGAGCTTCTAGATGATAGTGTTGCGAGGGTGTGGCAAGACCGTTGGGACAATTGCCCTAATGGTCGGGTGACCTACGGGTACATACGCGACGTTACATTTGTTAAGGGTAACCCAGACTTCAGATTCTGTCTGCGCCTGGGTTTTCTGCCCACTGGACATGGGCCCCTGAACACATTTTTGCATCAGAGGCACCTATCAGACGTGTCAGAATGTATGTCCATGTTATAGCAGAGTGCCCTATGTACTCGGACATTAGGAATCTTGGTGTTCTTGGCATAAGTTGGACTGACGGACAGTTAGATGTGAGTGGTGTGATCTCTACTAGTCAGTGTGAGGAGAGATTGAGATTGTTTGGGATGTATGCGCGTGAGTTGTTTAGGCGGCTGAGGTGTTTAGCTGGATAATAGGGTTTCCTTATTAGAGTGTATATGGGGTTTTTATAACATAAGTGGGTGGGGTTTTGCCCCTGGTAACCAGTCCAGGGCTGTATGGAAGCTCAACTGGTAGTAGTTTTCTGGCTACGTGGTCTGACCGGAGACTAAATTCTGGTACCACGGGGAGCAGGAGCCGTTGGAGTTCACTCCAACCTGCTCATGCGGCATGGCCCTTCGGGGAGTATCGTGGTGGTTGTGGTTTAAACCCAAATGCGGGAAGAGCTGACACATCCCGCTTAAATCCCAAAGTAAGATATCTTAATGAAATCAATTGTGCTACTAACAACTAACTATATATATGTAACGTTATTTAGTACCATAAAGGCATAATTTATTTAGTCGTCATTAAATTTTGTTCTAAACATTTGAAAATTTCAAATTCAAAAAATTCAATTAGATAGAGTAAATAGTTCTCGGTTTTGTATTAAATTAGTTTTTCTTACTTATCGAAATTATACTTAAAACCTTTAAATTCGTGCAGTTGCATGGGAATGGCCATGAAAATTAACATGCAAGTTTTTTGTATCTTTGTATTTTCTATTATCTTATTAATATATATATACATATAAAGAAATTCTCGTGCACCTGACCTGGAACTTTTTTTCAATTTCAGTTTCAATGGTAATACGTCAGTTTTCTTAATTCCCACACTTTGTTTATCTTTGATGGGAACTTCTCATATTTTCCCACCCTCATATATATTTATTATGTCTTAAATCCAAGACGAATAAAATGCTGTTTTCCTTCACATAAAATGCTCCCACGAGTAAATAGAGTTTGCTTATGATTGTGTTTAGTCTATTCTACAGGTCTCACAATAAAGACAAAGTCATTGCTAGATTTTCTCCAGAATAGAAATCAAGAGATAAATACTGGTCAATAGAAGATCTTGCGCGTATGTGATCACCATCAGACTCATCACATTGAATCATATAGGTCAAGTAAAAAGAAACTCATTATTTTTCCGATAGATAGCAATTATCGGATGGGATCGGACAGCAATGAGAAAATACCCAATATTTTAGAAATTTTCTGCATTAAAGGCCAAAACGCTGAAAATGTTATTAGCGTGTATGGTCCGATACTGTAGCGAAAACATGCGCAAAACGACGAAAACTATAGACGATAAGTGCGTGTAGTCAAAGTACACAATTATTGAAAATTTCGAATTTACTTACTACAGGTAAGTTCTCAATTATGAATTTGGTATGATGTAAAAAAAAATCTGTTAAAATATTAGTAATTATTGATAATAATATAATAATTTCTTTGCCAAGTTCACTTACTGGAATTATCTGTGTGCAAATTTTCTATAAAAGACGAACTAAAAAAAATTATAACAAAGACTTTGTGAATCTAGAGTTTGAATTAAAACCGTTTAGAGGAAATGATAATAGTCCGCTTGTAACCGTTTACATGCCAACCTACCGACAGTGCTAGCGATGCATTTGATAAATTTTTTTAGAATTTTGATTTCTTATCCAGGCGTAATTTTTTACACAAGTTATGCAATGCGTAGAGCGAATGCATCCACAGACACTATGGAATAAATTAATATTAAAAATTAATAATAAATTAATAATTAATAATAATTAATATTAATTAAAATAATCATATTTCACATATGCTTGTAGAGTTTTAAATGTTTTGCGATTATTTTGTGATGCTACGAATAACTGTTAATACGAACGAATAACATAAATTATTATACTCTATACAAAAGTTACAGATATCCATATATAAGCAAAATGCTATTACAATTAAAGAAATTTTATTCGATCAGTACTGTTTACGGTTATATAAATATTTGTCTGTAAGGTCATATGTGCATATACACGTTTTCTATTCACAAATGACGAAACTTCTTACTAAAACAAACTATTTACTGAGAATTACCAAGCTAGCTATGGTATTTTCTGATACAAAATTAAATGCTCTTAATTCAAAAAAATTTTTCTTAATTCAAAAGAATGCCATAAAACAATTATAGTTCCATTAAATATTTAATATTTATACGTTGCAAGTGCACTTCTGCTATATCTAAATATGAGAGATTGATAAAAGCAAAGAGAAGCCACTATAATATTAACTAAAAGGTTATACATATATATATATATAGGTTCTATATACCTTAATTGACCCTAACTCGATCCGCACTGAAAGGTATATATTAGTTATACACTAATCGAAGGATTAAACAATATATATCATTTATCATATCACACATTAAATTCGATTAAACTAATGCCGTTCGCAGAAAGATACACGAATAATTAAATTTAATAATATTTTTTGTGGCACTTGTTGCCCTCTTAACTATTGCACGGAGTTACGAATCGATATTTGAATTTCAAGAAAGCAGTCTTTTTATTTTTTTTTATTTCTGTATAAAGAAAATTTTAGAATGCCTGCGCTCCGAACCATCCGCAAACAATAAGATCTCGATTAACACTACCTTTGCTACAAAAATTATTAAACCTGGTGTAGAGCAGAGCAGCACATAGCAGAGTTAAGTCTCGTTACGCTTCGTTCACTCCACACGATCGTTAGTTTTCGGCCGTTCTTTCGCTCATACGTTTAACTCGCTTTGTTTCGTTTTAACTAGGATCGCTGGCCAGTGATTGAATATTTGTGTGCCTTAATACCGATTGGTGTGGAGAGCGTTTCCTCTTCCAAGTCGTAGAAATTCAATACACGCTTTAGTATTTATATACGAAAAAATATCCATTTACTTTTAATACATATATATTTGAATATATACAATATTGTGCAAAACGTAAGTAAATGTTACAATAAATTGTTATATTCTATTTAATTTTGATTTCAAAACCTTTTGAACAAATTCAAGTTCTCGTTCTGTATGAATCTCTTATATGAATATATGCATATATCTTACACACATATACAGTACTAAAATAGTTACACCCTGGTAATATCACTTCATAGTATCAAAAGTTTGCTAAAATACTGAATTCCAACATAGTAAGTAATGTTATGGCTACCTCGATTTTCAAATACTCGAGTCTTATTCATCACGGACCTGATTCCTAGTAAATGCAGAATTAAAGTACTATTACCGTTTTTAAGGTATTGCACAATACTGTTGGTATAAAATAATCGTAAATATATCACACTTGCACTTGCAATTAAATTAGTAAATGTACGTATAGAGAAAATATAATTACATTTCGTATTTCGTATTTATGCATTGTTAATGGCGTAAGAACCATGAACCCAGTGATGAATTTATTAAATAATAATTCATGATTTTGATGGAATGTATTTTATAAAGCAAAATATATAAAGGAACTTATTACCTTAAATGTGCTACATATTAGACTTAGATGTATGATACAAAAGAGGTATTTGAATATAAAATTATGTAGTAAGTATATAATAATAAAAATCCATACCTACTTCAACAACGGCAGAATAATAAAGTCTTCAACATTCTTCATATATGACAAATCCTATCAAATGTTGATTGCTTTTGTTATTCTAATATACATGCATATGCATATACAATATATTTACGCTTTTATGAACATACCATGAACCATGTCATCAGTGTATGACCTGTTGGAATTAACTGCTTGTATATATGAAACAAATGTTTTGCAAAGTATGACCAATTTATGAATTGCTAAAAATAATATTACATTTTATCAAATTGGCAATCCTAAATTTAAGAAAAAAATTCAGTGTTGTACATACATTGAAAGGACTTCAATATCATATCAAAATATGGCACAATAATAAATACTGGAAAATAATAAAAGTAACGGAAACTATTAAAATTGTTGCTAAAAATAAAATTGACAAAAGATCAATTAAGAAACAGGAAAATGCCAAACAAACGCTTACTAAATTTTTTTTCTATTAATTTCAATTTATTTTTTGATTTTCTGCATTTTTGTATATTGTGCTTGCGTTTTTTATTTGTTTATTATATTTTATATTAATAAAGAATTAAATTTTAATAAAATAAAATGTGTATTTTTAATTAACCGAAAGAGGTTAGAAGATATTTTACTAATACCGCAAATTACATTTTAATATACACTTCATATGAGAACAGAAATAAATAGTACAAGTGGATGGAATTATACTCACTCTCTTAGAAATCACATATGTGAAATAGCAATGAAGGTTTATTTATGCTGGTATGTGTTATAATCTTTACATAATAACAACGTGAAATATATGTATATGTTGTATGCTTTCAATCCTTACTAGGTAGGAAATGTATTTACAAATACATTCATTTGTAAATAAATTTATTATTGTAGATACCAACTTAATTTTTTTTGTTTGTAATATGTGCAATTAATCATACAACTATGTCTTCATATTTCGGTATAAATCACAACCACATATAGTTTATCCGAAATTGAAGATGATGCCAGACAGTTTTACAGTAGTTAACTATGTTTACAAGTTCCCAATTGGTTAATGTAGCCTTTCACAATACATTGTCTTGAAAAAAGTTATTTAATGTTTCTGTGAATAACTAGGTCTTACTACTTAAGGTAAGGTACTCAATCTCTAAGTCTTGCAAGATTGCACGAAATGCAAAAATCCTATTCAAAGTATGCCATAATAAGAGAACAGTCCACTTAAAAATTTAACCAACTTTTTATGAAACAGCTAATTTAAAGTGCCAAACTCTCGAGCAAGAAAAACAAATAAAAATTTAACAAAAGTTTAACGACTTTGTTTTTAAAAATGCCGCGGACTTCGGAAAAACCAAAATAGTTAATTTTATGATTGAAGAGGCCGCTTTTAATATACATTCTTCACTCATTATTCTCTCGCAACATGTTGCAGAGAATATAACAACTTTCTTCAACTAATCGAGATAGGTATTGAGTTTTACTATAAATCAAAATGTTCGTGCACGCGATAACTTGAGCAAAACTTGTCATAACTTGTGATACAAAATGCTATGCTACAAAGAAAGGTACTAAACTGTAATTTGATGCCATACATCGAAGTAGGAAGGAATATCTGCAGTTTAAAACTTTTTAAGAAGTTGGAACGTCCGCCCTCTATTAGGTTTACTGACATATCTTACATACCACTAAAGCTATATCAATTAAACTTACTGAGGGTGTAACCGAACATCTTACACTCTCTCAATTTGCAAGGGTTAAACAAGTAAGAAAGGACTACGTTTGGGTATAAAGTATCACAAATTTATATTCGCACAAATTTCAAAGATCAAAGTGCGGGCATATTTTCAGGTGTTGTTCAAACTTTATATTAAACAAATAAGAAATGGCTAAGTTCGGGTGCAACCAAACATTTTATAGTCTCGCAATGTGCAAGGATCAGAGCCGGGAAAGGTGGAAAGTCGGGAATTCTTTATCGGGCATTTTTGGGAAAGAGGAAGATTTGCACTGATCACACTAACTCTTTTCGTTATTCAAGTATATTAGGGAACATCTTTTCACGCAATTTTGTGAAGAAAACTCACACAGTGACCGACATATTCGGCATCGAGTCTGCTAGAATAGCAAATATCATTACATGTAGCATATGGAGCTGGGATAATTCGTCCACCGATTACAATCATACTTGCCTCTATACCATACATACCATACATGGCTCCTATTAACTTATGTTACAGGTCATACACTCATACACTTTCATTACTGTATTTTGCTCAGTGTCTAAGATATTTATATTAAAAGCAACAAACCAGCAGAAATGAGATATATGCAATATCAGTTTAACCAAAGTAATTTCTTTGTAAATATTAGATATTTTATATAGGGAAAGAGTCAACCAGAGAAACGGAAATCATTGTGCTTAGACTACGGTCTAGACCGATTTCATTCATATTTAGCGCTTAACCACATTATGATCACAAAAACAAATAAATTTAATTTCATTAAAATATCACACATATTGAAGAACATAAACGGTTTAAAGTCAACAGGATAGTCGAAAATCACTATATCGTGTCTATTTGAGGTAGGCAGGATCTGGACTGATTGCATTAAGGTTTGGCATTACTCAAGTACACCAGAGAATATTTTACCCCAAAATGTTACGAAGATAATTCACACACTGATCGACGAATTCGACATAAAGTCTGCTAGAATAACGAAAATCACTATATGTGGTATATGGGAGTTGGTGTAATTCGTTGACCGATTTCACACATTTTTAGCATTAAACTAAGCAAACTAAACTAAACTAGCATTACTAAGATATCTTACATAAGACGTATGCTTTAACTTCTTATATTAGTTATACTGAAACTAGGGTAGTATTGATACGATTAAATACGTTTTTAGGATCTGGACATATTATTATCAGGAAAAGATGCTGTCTGACTTTCATAAGATACTTCACAGATTGATCGATATATAGTGTATAAACACAACCGGTAGGCTTGAAATTCTTATATTATGTATATAGTGGCTAGGGGAAGTATTTAGCCGATTTCGTACATTTTAATCACACGAACAGGGTTTCATCAGAAAGAGATGCTCTCTGAATTTCATAGAGGCACCTAATATATTGATTGATGTATACGGTATAAACCCAACCGGAAGTTTGAAATTCTTATATTATGTATGAAGGGCTTAGGGGAAGTATTTACCCGAATTTTCCAATTTTCGACACAAGTGCACACTATTACCATGAAAATATAATCCTCGAATTTCCTTACGATATCTCACAGATTGACCGATATTTCGGTACAAACGGTACTTACAAACGGCGAGAGTAACTATGACTCTCTTAAGGTAGCCAAATGCCTCGTCATCTAATTAGTGACGCTTTGAATGAATTAACAAGATTCCCTCTGTCCCTATCTACTTGCCCCCTGCGGGTCAGGGGATAAGAATAACCCGCGGTAGGCATGCCTGTCGTACGAGGCGACTAAAATCCAAAAAGTGCACTGTATTTGAAATAGACTTTGCTCAATCTATAGGCTCAGCCATGTCAGAAACAGTGCTATATTACTTAGCATGAACTAAGTTTATATCACTTTAAATGTACTATACATGCACTTAAAGCGAGACATTGTAGTTCAAGCTACAAATGCCACCAGTCGAGATGAATGGGTAACTCAACTGGAAGTAGCCTTCGGGCTACAAGGTCTGGCCGGAGACTTTAATCTGGTGCCACGATGAGCAGGGGCCCGGTGGAGTTGCGGGTTGTACATGCAGCTCCATCCTGCTCATTGCGGTAGGCCCTTCGGGGAGTATCGTGGTGGCTGTGGTTTAAAAACCTTAATGCGGGTAGAACTGTCTGGGGCGGTACAGTTCAAATGTGGAGTTGCTTTGCAACCGGGTGCCCGACCCATAGAAAGGCAGAGGTTTCGGGTAGGCCTCGAACCCCACCAAGGTGGTTATTATGCCATTCCACAATGCCGATCGGTACCGTTGGTTTTAGAGAAAGCTATTACTAACGGGGCGCTGATCGACGCATTGTATTGATCCGTTGTGTTTTTGAACACCGTGGAGTCGAGCTGTCAACGGCAGGTACCCACGTAAATCACTTCGGATTCTGTTCCTATCTACTGTGGTTTCTCCACTGCCAGGAAAGTAGAAAAACACGTGAAGAGGAGCACCGGGAAAAAATCGAGCGTCGGGAAAACGGTAGACAATATGGCGGCGGTTAAAAACATCACGTCTGAGCTTTACTCGACGTTGTTTGAACCCGGCAATTTCAAACTGTTGCCTGCGAAGAAACTTCTGGAGACTGCGTCGAAATATGAGACGCTTATGATGAGGCTAATCGAGGAAAATTCAAATCATCGGGGACAGATCGGCGTTCTGCAGAGGAGTAGTGGGGGATCCTTCCCCGCACCGAGTAGGCCGGTGCCGGCTTCATCGGCGTTGGTGTCTCCCCCCCCCTGCAACGGTGCTGGAGGCAATAACGCCGGCGTCGCGGAAGCCGGTTGAGACCTGGTCGGTGGTGGTAAGGAGTAAAGCTCCTACTACCTCGCCCAAGGAAGTAGTTAAGAAGGTAATGACCGAAGTGGGACCGTCACTGGTGTGAGAGTCCACGAGGTCTAACCCATTAAAGGGGGTGGGGCGATTATCCGCACTCCCTCGGTTGCAGAGAGGGAGAAAATTGCGGGTAACGCAAAGTTTAACGAGGTTGGCCTGGACGTCGCCGTAAATCGGAGGCTTGGCCCCAGGGTTGTAGTCCAAGGGGTCCACACCGAGATCTCCCATGAGGAATTCATGGACGAACTATTTCGGTCAAACCTTCGGGACTCCTGCCCTGAGTCCAAGAAAACTGAGGTTAGGATGATCAGTCGTCCATGGAAGGTGGCTCCTGATGGGAGCACCAATGTTGTCCTTGAGGGTACGGACAAGTTAATGTCCACCCTCTTGGAAGCAGGAAGGTGCTACGTCAAGTGGTTTTCCTTCCGTGTGCGACCAGATACCCCCATCGCTGGATGCTTCCGGTGTATGGGCTTCGATCACAGGGTAGCAGAGTGTAGGGCCAAATCGGACGTCTGCAGAAGGTGTGGCCAAGAGGGCCACAAAGCGGCCCGCTGCAACAATGCCCCTAATTGTCGCATAGATTACTCGTCGCCAGTATTTACTGTAAATTTAGCGAGCCCCTAGATCCTTATATAGGCTACATGGATAGGCTACTGCTACTAGCGAGTGGTAGCCCAATTATCCTAGGGTTGGATGCGAATGCCTCATCCTCGATGTGGTTTAGTAAGGTATCCCGGCATTCGCCCGGATATCAGAGCCACAGTCGAGGTGAGGTATTAAGCGAGTAGGTGGTGGCTAACAACCTCCACATTCTAAACGAGCCTAGTGAATGGTACACATTTGAAGGGCCTAGGGGTAGGAGTGATATCGATGTGACCCTCATAAACCAGACAGCGTATAGAGTTTTTAGTTTTAAGTGTGAAATTAGGGGGGGGTGGGGACTGTGTGATCATAATTTGATTCAAATTATGGCTACTCCTCTATATCGTCCCTCAGCGTATATGAGCCCATTGCGGCGATGGCGTACCTCTGGTATCGTAGGGGGGGGTGGGGACTGTGTGATCATAATTTGATTAAAATTATGGCTACTCCTCTATCTCCTCCCTCAGCGTATGTGAGCCCATTGCGGCGATGGCGTACCTCTGGTATCGACTGGAACCAATATGGACTGTGTGTTAGAGAAGCGGTACATGATATACCGCTTACAATGTTTGAGGAGTGTTGGGTGGACGAGCAAATTGCTCCTTTGTGTGAGTTAGTTTGGGGGAGAAAATGATAGGCTACTTAGGAAAAGTGAATGTCATAGGATTAAGAAAATGAGGTGGTGGACGCGAGAGCTGACCATTAAGAGGAGAACCGTCCGGCGATTGAGACGAAAGTTTCAACGCGCTCCACGGTCCAATTCTGATGGGTTGTCCCAGCTTGGTATGAATATAGTCGTGAGGTTATTAGCGTTAGATTAGTTATTAGCGTGTATGGTCCGATACTGTAGCGAAAACATGCGCAAAACGACGAAAACTATAGACGATAAGTGCGTGTAGTCAAAGTACACAATTATTGAAAATTTCGAATTTACTTACTACAGGTAAGTTCTCAATTATGAATTTGGTATGATGTAAAAAAAAATCTGTTAAAATATTAGTAATTATTGATAATAATATAATAATTTCTTTGCCAAGTTCACTTACTGGAATTATCTGTGTGCAAATTTTCTATAAAAGACGAACTAAAAAAAATTATAACAAAGACTTTGTGAATCTAGAGTTTGAATTAAAACCGTTTAGAGGAAATGATAATAGTCCGCTTGTAACCGTTTACATGCCAACCTACCGACAGTGCTAGCGATGCATTTGATAAATTTTTTTAGAATTTTGATTTCTTATCCAGGCGTAATTTTTTACACAAGTTATGCAATGCGTAGAGCGAATGCATCCACAGACACTATGGAATAAATTAATATTAAAAAATTAATAATAAATTAATAATTAATAATAAATTAATAATTAATAATAATTAATATTTATTAAAATAATCATATTTCACATATGCTTGTAGAGTTTTAAATGTTTTGCGATTATTTTTGTGATGCTACGAATAACTGTTAATACGAACGAATAACATAAATTATTATACTCTATACAAAAGTTACAGATATCCATATATAAGCAAAATGCTATTACAATTAAAGAAATTTTATTCGATCAGTACTGTTTACGGTTATATAAATATTTGTCTGTAAGGTCATATGTGCATATACACGTTTTCTATTCACAAATGACGAAACTTCTTACTAAAACAAACTATTTACTGAGAATTACCAAGCTAGCTATGGTATTTTCTGATACAAAATTAAATGCTCTTAATTCAAAAAAATTTTTCTTAATTCAAAAGAATGCCATAAAACAATTATAGTTCCATTAAATATTTAATATTTATACGTTGCAAGTGCACTTCTGCTATATCTAAATATGAGAGATTGATAAAAGCAAAGAGAAGCCACTATAATATCAACTAAAAGGTTATACATATATATATATATAGGTTCTATATACCTTAATTGACCCTAACTCGATCCGCACTGAAAGGTATATATTAGTTATACACTAATCGAAGGATTAAACAATATATATCATTTATCATATCACACATTAAATTCGATTAAACTAATGCCGTTCGCAGAAAGATACACGAATAATTAAATTTAATAATATTTTTTGTGGCACTTGTTGCCCTCTTAACTATTGCACGGAGTTACGAATCGATATTTGAATTTCAAGAAAGCAGTCTTTTTATTTTTTTTTATTTCTGTATAAAGAAAATTTTAGAATGCCTGCGCTCCGAACCATCCGCAAACAATAAGATCTCGATTAACACTACCTTTGCTACAAAAATTATTAAACCTGGTGTAGAGCAGAGCAGCACGTAGCAGAGTTAAGTCTCGTTACGCTTCGTTCACTCCACACGATCGTTAGTTTTCGGCCGTTCTTTCGCTCATACGTTTAACTCGCTTGTTTCGTTTTAACTAGGATCGCTGGCCAGTGATTGAATATTTGTGTGCCTTAATTTCGATTGGTGTGGAGAGCGCTTCCTCTTCCAAGTCGTAGAAATTCAATACACGCTTTAGTATTTATATACGAAAAAATATCCATTTACTTTTAATACATATATATTTGAATATATACAATATTGTGCAAAACGTAAGTAAATGTTACAATAAATTGTTATATTCTATTTAATTTTGATTTCAAAACCTTTTGAACAAATTCAAGTTCTCGTTCTGTATGAATCTCTTATATGAATATATGCATATATCTTACACACATATACAGTACTAAAATAGTTACACCCTGGTAATATCACTTCATAGTATCAAAAGTTTGCTAAAATACTGAATTCCAACATAGTAAGTAATGTTATGGCTACCTCGATTTTCAAATACTCGAGTCTTATTCATCACGGACCTGATTCCTAGTAAATGCAGAATTAAAGTACTATTACCGTTTTTAAGGTATTGCACAATACTGTTGGTATAAAATAATCGTAAATATATCACACTTGCACTTGCAATTAAATTAGTAAATGTACGTATAGAGAAAATATAACTACATTTCGTATTTCGTATTTATGCATTGTTAATGGCGTAAGAACCATGAACCCAGTGATGAATTTATTAAATAATAATTCATGATTTTGATGGAATGTATTTTATAAAGCAAAATATATAAAGGAACTTATTACCTTAAATGTGCTACATATTAGACTTAGATGTATGATACAAAAGAGGTATTTGAATATAAAATTATATAGTAAGTATATAATAATAAAAATCCATTCCTACTTCAACAACGGCAGAATAATAAAGTCTTCAACATTCTTCATATATGACAAATCCAATCAAATGTTGATTGCTTTTGTTATTCTAATATACATGCATATGCATATACAATATATTTACGCTTTTATGAACATACCATGAACCATGTCATCAGTGTATGACCTGTTGGAATTAACTGCTTGTATATATGAAACAAATGTTTTGCAAAGTATGACCAATTTATGAATTGCTAAAAATAATATTACATTTTATCAAATTGGCAATCCTAAATTTAAGAAAAAAATTCAGTGTTGTACATACATTGAAAGGACTTCAATATCATATCAAAATATGGCACAATAATAAATACTGGAAAATAATAAAAGTAACGGAAACTATTAAAATTGTTGCTAAAAATAAAATTGACAAAAGATCAATTAAGAAACAGGAAAATGCCAAACAAACGCTTACTAAATTTTTTTTTCTATTAATTTCAATTTATTTTTTGATTTTCTGCATTTTTGTATATTGTGCTTGCGTTTTTTATTTGTTTATTATATTTTATATTAATAAAGAATTAAATTTTAATAAAATAAAATGTGTATTTTTAATTAACCGAAAGAGGTTAGAAGATATTTTACTAATACCGCAAATTACATTTTAATATACACTTCATATGAGAACAGAAATAAATAGTACAAGTGGATGGAATTATACTCACTCTCTTAGAAATCACATATGTGAAATAGCAATGAAGGTTTATTTATGCTGGTATGTGTTATAATCTTTACATAATAACAACGTGAAATATATGTATATGTTGTATGCTTTCAATCCTTACTAGGTAGGAAATGTATTTACAAATACATTCATTTGTAAATAAATTTATTATTGTAGATACCAACTTAATTTTTTTTGTTTGTAATATGTGCAATTAATCATACAACTATGTCTTCATATTTCGGTATAAATCACAACCACATATAGTTTATCCGAAATTGAAGATGATGCCAGACAGTTTTACAGTAGTTAACTATGTTTACAAGTTTCCCAATTGGTTAATGTAGCCTTTCACAATACATT
>JAKEEE010000240.1:0-47552 GCA_021498325.1 Bactrocera minax
GATTGAGATTAGCTTCCATATTCCTAAAATAAAAATTTTCGGACTTCCGGTTGACGCTATACCGTATATTTTAATCAATCTGCGAGATATCTTAATAAAATTCAGATAAGGTCTTTTTCTGGTAATCATGTATCCGGTGCAAAAATTTATAAGATCGGAATAGTACTTCTCCTAACCCCCTATATCTAATATGAGACTTTTCAAAATTCCGTGTTTAACGGTCAACATGAAAGATGTCTTAGCAAAATTGAATTAACGTATAAATCTTAAATATACTGTAGTTTGGTGGTAAGTGAAGTCGATGTACCTTCCCACAGCACTAATATCATGATTTGTCATAATGATGATTTGTCTTAGTTGGATTGACTTTATGAGTATATGTCCAAAAGTAAAAGTTAATATGCTACCAAATATGATTGCAGTCCATTCGCAATTGCGTCGAATGACAAATATTGAATTCTTCAACAACGTTTTTTAATATAAAGTTGTGCCAGCACCTGAAAGCATTTCCCCGCCTTTCGATTCTTCCACATTGTGAGTGTATAAAATGTTCGGTCACACTCGAACTTAGCTCTTCCTTACTTGTTTTTGTATATTTTATATATTTTTTTAATATAAACTTTTTTTTTATTGAATCCTTTTTTTTAATTATACTGTTTTTTAAATATATATATTTTTAAATATTGTTTTTTGATGCTTTGTTTTCTTTCTTCTTTATTTCTTTTAAATATATATTTCTTAAATATACTGTTTTTTAAATATACTGTTTTTTAAATATACTGTTTTTTAAATATACTGTTTTTTAAATGTTTAAAAATTAAAAAAAAATTTTTTTTTTTTATGTTTTTATATTTTTATATTTTTTTCATTTTTAATTTTTTTTTTGTTTGGATGTTTCATTGGTTTTTTGGTATGTTTGTGTTTTTGTTGTAATTTTTGGAGGTTTTTTGGTATTTTTTGTCTTTTATTTTTTTTTTTATTTTTTTATATTTATTTTTAATATTTTTAATATTTTTTTTTATATTTATTTTATTTTTCTAATTTATTTGTTAATATATTTTTTTCGTATTTTTTTTTTTTTTTATTTTTTTTTATTTTAATGTTAAATTTTTTATGTTTTTATATTTTTATATTTTTTTATTTCATTTTAATTTGTTTAAATTCTTTTTTTTATTCTCTTATAAAAAGATTATTAGTGTTACTATCTATATTCTGTTTATGCTTGGAGCTTCATACAGTCATAAGTAAAAATTATCTATTCTTTTGTCTTCCCTTCATTTTTGTTTACATGTGTGACGTGTTTTCTATTTATTTGCCACTTTTTATGTGAAATATGTGTTGCTGTGTTGCTGTGTTGCCATCCCTCAATTGCGCCACTACATCAGCTCCACTTTGAATTGCTTGAAATACTTTGAAAAGTCCACCAACAATTTGATTTATCCACCGTGGAGCTATTAGCCTGGCGACTTTTGTCTGCAAATGCATAAGAATGTTTGGTTCTTCTTCTTTGCATTTCTGACGTGCTTTCCAATAATGCAGTTATTATGACCCGATTGCATGAGGCTGCGTGCGTGCGTTTAATTTTGCGTGCAATAAATAAGACAAAATGCAAAACAGCCACAATTTACCACTGAAATACTTAGCGCACGTCATAGACATGCTTTTATTCGCCACATACATGCGCACATATTTTTGTGCTTGTGTGTGTGAAATGTCTTTAAAAATAGCCGACAATTTCTGCATTGTCTCAAAATAATTTAGTTTCCTCGTCGCTGGTGAACGTTGCAGGGGTGTCAAGGTGTGCCGTACATAACAGATGGATCTAATTTGTAGGTGTGTGTGTGTTTTCAAATTACTTCAAATGTAGTTTATTAACAAAAATCTGTTTTCTTCGTGGAGAAGAAAGCAGAAAACGTTTTTTTTTTTGCTTTAGTTTTTGTGATGTTTTTATTTTGGAATGTTCCACATCTTTCCAATATATTTTATATGAATGTCGTTTTAATTGTGCTGGTCTAGTGATGCGATTTTAAGCACTTTATTCCTTTTATCTCCTCCATATAAATTTTCTAGACAAGTTTAATAGCCACATTGCTCTTATTAAAAAAAATCACATTTTTTTCTTAAAGATTTTTATATTTTTTTAATATTTTATTTTCTTATATATTTATTTTTTCGAATTTCTTTTTCACCTAATTTTTATTGATCTATTCCTCTAAAGTGTTTTGTTTATATTTTGGTCGCTTCTAATTTGCTCCAAACTTTTTGTGATATGTATTTATCTTATATTTACTTTTTGCCTTGGCTGCCGGGTTGTTTGACACGATTTTCAGCAATAATTCTATTTTAATTCCTTTAGTGTGCTATTTTATTTTTTTCTCATTCTCTTTTTATCGACTTTTTTCTTTTCTTTTGGCTTCTTTCATTAATTATCTCAACTTTGCATCCAATTTTTTTCTTTGGCAATCAGCTACTCATAGTGTGTTTAACAAATATTCGAACAAATTAGTTTGGCACGCAATTTCGTAGTCGAATGAGGTCACACAAAAAATAATACTAGTGGATAACTATCAGCGAGTGTTATCTCTTTCCTCTGCCATGCTTTATTATTAGAAAAAAAATTAAAAAAATTAAAAAAATATTTTTTTATAAGCAACATCAGCAAAGAGTTAAGAAATGTTTAGTCGCATTTACCTCAAAATAAATTATGTTTTATTGTAAGTGGATTTTAATGTTCTAAGTATGCATAATTTTTACTTCTTCATTCCATCCATTTGTTTTCCTTTACTGTTTGCTTTGAATTCGTTCCAATTATTTTGATGTTGCAAGCCTGGTTCGGTCGTAAATTTAATTGAGCTGCAATTTGCAAGATATAATAGTGAGAAAGGAGATAGCGCAGGACAAGAAGATAAGAAAAAAAGAAGGAAACGAAAAAGAAGATAACTAATTATGTTATAAGCGAGTACATATTAACCCAATGAGGAATTTGACGACTTTTT
Source organism: Bactrocera minax (assembly GCA_021498325.1). NCBI lineage: Eukaryota > Metazoa > Arthropoda > Insecta > Diptera > Tephritidae > Bactrocera > Bactrocera minax. The sequence goes on from JAKEEE010000240.1 coordinate 2,997, forward strand.
ATAGAATAAAACAGCGAAAAGGAAAGAAAAAAAAGAATTATTTGCGGTTCAGATATTACTTCTATGTGGTAAAATTGTATTTAAAAATTAAAAACATACATAAATATGACCATTATGAAATATATAGCAAACGAAGTTGATACTTCTCTCATATATGACCCTAAGCATAAATAACTTAGCTTCGTTTCTGGTATTTTAATATTTAGAGGGTATTTAAACATACTTAAAACTGCTTAAACTGCTTCAGTTATTCCCCTTCATATATCCAAGAAGTAAGTTTCATCCTAGGTTAGAGACTTCAGTCCCGTGATATTCAGAAATTCTTAATACCGAAACGAAGTACAGAAATTTCGAAATCTCGAAAATATGATCTCTTAATACGGATGCATATTTTGAACTATTTAATCAGAAACAAAAATGCACTAAAAAGTTTTTGAATAAATTGCCGAACGTTTGTTATTGTTTTTGTAGCAATGGAAAACAGGCCCGACATAAAAGTTTTTGAGGATGCTGCTGAGTTTTTACCCTAGGTCGGATATAAATATAGATTCGTTTTGGCTAGCAGTTTTTAGTGTTCTCAGAGGAAAATAATTTTTGACTTGGATCTATTACGTCCACTGTTTTTTTTTTTTTTCAATGAAGATACCTCAAAATAGTACAATCAATTCTGGACTCTTCTTATTTGGTTCTTTATTTAAGGATCCTTCAAAATTCTTCCTGGTTTTCGATTACGTTTCTACTTCAGGGAAAGATTTTAAAATACTTTGTCGTGCTATGGATCCCTACAGGATCGCTACGATGCTACACATCAATTTAGTTTTCGTTATTCCGCAATTCCGCTATTCCGCTATGTTTTAATCCCTCGAACATCTTGAAATATAGTGATCCAGAGATAATTGGCATTCGTTTTTATTATACTATATGATTCGTATCGAATTTATGTATTCTTATTTGTACTATTTATTTCTCTTTGGCATTAATTATTCGTAATGTCTTGGGAAAGTTGCCTATTTGAATATAAACCAGCGTTGAGCTCAGCAGCGGACTGACGCTTCTTCGTTTACTTTGGCGCTGGTAAAGTGCAATAAACTCGTTATGTCTTCCTCATTTTAGCTCATTTATAGTATATGTGGATATTTATTTCGCGTTCGGCAAGCAGATATTAAGCGTTTATGAGCGTATGATTTCAATTGATGCCACAATTATTTGCTTCGACAATTCTTTGAGTTCTCCTTGTTTATGTTGACATTTTTATTCTCTCATTCTCGCTTATGAAGCCATCAACCACAGCTGGCAGGAATAACACTTTGACATTTTATTCCTCTGTGTCTCTAATAGTTTGATGGTCGCTTCGCAGCTAATTTTCTAATTTGTTTGTAATGTTAGTAATTAGAATCGTACTAACTGTTCTTTATGATTGCCGAAGTTGATTGCCTCGCGCATTAGCAGCGAATTTATGCGCGTCCAAATTTGTGATGCTATAAAATTATTATCTAAAGTAACTGACAACTTGTGGCTAAGAAATTGTTTGGCGGGGTTGCATAGCGATGTTTTCTTTTTTTATAATTAACGTAAAATGATGATTTTATCTCGAGTTGCGGTTTTTTTTTTGAAAACAGCTCATCACCTCATTTGCATCAACTTTTCACAGTTTTTCACAGTTTTTCGAGTTTTTCACAGTTTTTCACAGTTTTTCACAGTTTTTCACAGTTTTTCACAAGTTTTTATTCGCTTATCATTTTACCACTAAAAGTTCAGAACCTTGAGTTTCTAGTAAAATCTGCCTACCTTAATACAAGTTTTTGTTTGGTCAGAGAGAAAGCCTTGAAATTGTCGTAAAAGTTGGGTTAAGTTGTATGTAAAAATAGCACATTTCGACGAACTATTTGCATATAATATATAAGCTAACGGCTTTTGTTGCTTGAGTCAGGCGTCAAAAACTAAATTTATTAAAACAAATCTGCTTTCTGTCTTTTTCTTTTAAGAATTCATCACGGGTTTCTAGATTTGTTGGCATTGTAATTTTACTCTATTCCTCAGCTAATTTTCGAACTCTGAAAACCGTGTATACAATTGAATTTTTTTCCGAATTCCTTCAGTGGTTTTTCTAGTGGTGGATGTTTCAGATCGCTGATGACTGAGAAGTTTAGTGTGAGAAAAGCTTTCATGAATTAAGTCTGGTTGTTTCTCAACTGTCTTGGGATCTCCCATCTTTTTAATTTTACTTGTTTACCGTTACTTTCCTTTTACTCGATTTCGTTATGGTCCAATGTTTGACCAGCTGATCAGTATCAGTAATGTATTCTGGATATCTTGTCGCCAAAACATTGAGAGTGGTTCCATCAGAATAGATTTTTCTGTTAGTGGTATGTGTATTTTGTTTTTACATTTTTAATGAGCGTCAATTTTGCTTTTCCTTTATAGAGCACATTTCAACACGTCAGTTAACACAGTTGAGTAATAAAGCTCTGTGCGTGAAAGATCTTTCAGATATACATTTAAGAATCGAGAGTTCTTTCTTAAAAAGACTATGGTCGTTTGAGATATCTTACAGCTTAAATAAATTGCCTTTCGAAAATTAATTCAGCATTATATCACAAATGAAAGAAGAAACTCTACGAAAAATTCAGGAAATGTAAGGCTGCACATATGTACAATTTTATATTTTAAAAGAGGCGTGGTCGCATGAAAGAACTTTCGCCTTTAGAATCTGAAACCTGAAGTAAATCGTATACTTCGCCTTTAAGAAGCTTTCGAAAGCTTCCAAAAGCTCACTTGCCTAAATATATCGGTATTTTTCGAATTTTATACAAGACAGGCTATTTAACTGAAACCGAAAATAATTTTCCTTTCTATTCGAGTAGAATTCATTGTTTACTCGCTTGTCGCGGCTCAGCACCCGGAAGCCATACAATATTTATCTGCACCTTAAGTGGCACACACGCTTAATCGCTTCAAGCTTATATAAAGTTGGCACACTTGAGATTTCGTCAACATATTTTCTTTACTTCTGCAACTTCATCGGCCGCCACCATATACACATATATATATATATATATATATATTTGTGTGTGTTGCTGGTGTAACTTTCAGCTGGCAAGCGAAGCGACTCAGCGATAAGTGTCGCCATGGATATCACAAATTCTTTTCAACACTTCTGCCATGGAATATTTTTTTCCGCTTTTCTTGTTAGCCTTATGAATGTCACAAGTTGTCGTAGAGTTTTTTAATGTTGTTGTTGTTGTTGATTATTGCTTTTTATTTAATTTATTTACTTGCTGCGTCTCGTAATATTTCCATTTGTTGTTGTTGCATTCCTACGGCACTTCCTCATAAACTCTACCTTTTCATCTGCTTGACAGCTACATACAATTTCTAGAACCGGCCACAGGGTGTGTATGGGCTTAGAGTGAGTTTTGGACTTGGTTCGGCTTGACTTGGCATGATTTGATCACCGCTTGCGTTGCATACAAACCATTGCATTGTATTTATAAATAGCAACAACAACAATAACAACAGCCTGATGTTGACTCTGGCATCTAGCAGCGAAAAAACAGTAAGGGAGCGCTATGTTCACCTGGAACCGAAGATACGAAAATATTGAATATTTTGATTGGATATTGTTATTAGTTTTGAAAATTTTCCAAAGTACCGTTACGGGAAGAATGATGAAACTAGATGAACTCTGGCTTCTGATTGGACACAACAAAAGAGCGCGTCACCGCTCTGAGAATGAACCCGAGTAATCATCTTCAGAGAAGCCATTCGAGTTATTCTTCACTGGATATATTCAGGCATATGAAGGGTCAAGCAGTTTCCTGACGTACTGATTTATCGATTGTCTTTACCTGACGATTGTGATATATTCTATCCCAATATTCTTGTACAGAAAGTTGGTATTTTTTATACAGCATTAAGCAAGTAGCAATAGATTTGGGTCGTTGAGGACTTTCTCTTTTATTCAAAAGTGTAGATAGGGCACTACAATCACCTTCTACGGGATCACTTAATATGTTTTTTCTCAAATGTTTTCAGGGTTTCCGAGTTAAAGGACCGTTAACAGAGGAGCGGTCGAAACAAAATGTCCACCGTGGGGTTTCTGCCCGGAATATCCACCTGCTCTAAGTGAACTTTGCTAGGTTTCAGGACATTTGATGATTCTCTTATACTTATTAATATATCTCCATTTTTAATCAAGTCATCGTTTCGCTGTTGCTGTTATGCCACGAATTCAACGTCTGCTCAGGTTTATAAATTTCTTAGTCTGGGAGGTACCTTTATTGATTTCGGTCACAATAGTAATCATTCTGTGAAGAATGTTCTAATACCCATGCCGCAAAATGTTGCCTGCGGGTATTAATAGAAAAATCTAAAAATATTTTGCGTCACCGTCCGCCAGGCTGACTAACTTCCTTTTATGGCTCAGTCTCAGCTCTTAACTACCTCCTGCACTCAGCATTATAATAAGCTTACCAAACTCGTATATGCAATGTATGTGGATATCCATTTCTTCAGACTGCAGCCTTCACACTGCACTCTTTCGGCCCTCCAACAACATATGTAGGCAATATCAATTGTTATTGTACTTAAATTCATATTTGTTGCATTTGTTTTTCTTCATTTTTCAAGTTTTCACTTCAGATTTTATTGCTCTGCTGGTCAGCCAGTTGACTTCTGTTTAGCCGCATGGCAGCACGCAGCTGTAAATACATAAATTTGCAAGCAGCAACATTCTTGCCAGTCCACAAACAGGTTTAGCGACTCCGCCGGGCAGGTTGACTGCAATGGCCGGGCTACAGTGTTGGTCGGCTTGGTCGATTTCGGTTTGGTCAGTTTGGTCAGTTTGGTCGGCTGTGGCTTGGTTTGTGTGGCTTGTGGTTATCTTAAAGTTGCGCAGTGCGTGCCTGCATGCGTTTGCGCATTTGTTGTCCGTCTGTCCCTCACATGTTGTATAAACAGATTGGCTAATAGACTGCGGTACCGGTTTACTGTAGCGCTGAAGTCTATTTGGTGCGACTTTCATTGACTTGTTCGCGTTTATTTGACTTGGTTGGTGTACACAGTTTGTTTTTGTTTTTGCTCTTTCCCGAAATTATTTTGTGGCACAAACAATCAGTTTTATGCTTTTCTATGTGTTACAGATTACCGCCATGAAATTGTTACATATGTTCACGGCTTCACAATAACGGGGCAACTAAGGGTTATAAATCCAACAGAGGGCGGGCGCCGCTGTGAAAGACCTTTACGCTCTGTAGTATTTTATACAGGAGCCATACTTAGCAGATTGCCGATTGTCGATATTTTTCTGTGTTTCTAAAGATCGTAATACTCATTATAGTATAGAGTCTAAGCACAAAGCAAGCTTGTGGTCTGAATCTTCTCTGCAACATTCTCTTCCGAACATTCTTAAGTAGAGCTCTAGAAATAGAATAAAACCAAAGACATTCGAGTGATCAGTCTTCTGTGACTGAAGTCAAAATCATCCTCGGGTCTTTGCAATCATAACAGGACTGTCTACTTGGCAAAATTCCTGAAATTTTTTGGAGGAATGTCTTCTCCCTCTACAACACAAAAAAAAAAAACAAGAAAGTTTTTGACGTCACTAGTTCGTCTTCGTTTCTTACCGTTGTGGTAAGATCATTAAGAGGGGAACCGAAATATTGTTAGTACTATGTTCTCACGTAAAATGGGATCTTAATAAACTTCCCCGAATCAAGTAAGGTTTAGAAAATTCTCACTGGCACGTTTGAATGTATAGAATGCTTTAAGCTCTTAGGTCTTTAAGATCTTTTAAGTTTAACACTATGTAGGTAGAAAAAACTGTTAAGGGACGAATAATTCTGCAAATCGGAATAGTCTTGAATTGTGAAAAAAATCTGTAACAGGTACAAACTTTCGGCTTTTTTTTATCCGATGTCTCTTACAATTTTAATTTCAGTTGGTATCCTAATATATATTTTGAAAATCCTGAGGCATATTATACCTCACACCTAATTCGTTCATTGTTTACCCTTAAATTGGATCAATATTCGGTTTTTATCTCTGATTACAGCGAAGAAGCTCTCATTATAACCAATTTTGCGCATTTAAATAAAATTTTTGAGGAACTAAAGGTTCATCTAACATCCTTTAGTCTGGTGTTTGTTTAGTCGCCTCTTATTGAATATTGAATCAAAATTATACAACAGTTGATGTATAGAAGAAGTTGGACTGAACGTTGTATAAGGAAGTTGAAGGATAAGAGAATGGGGTTTTAGCAGATTTTATCGATTATTATATGATAGGTTTCGTCTCGATATTTAAAAACTTTGACAGATGTTTTTCGGAACTTTTGTCAATATGTACACATTTTAAGTACCTTTTTCATGCTAATACACTTTGATAATGCGGACCAGTTGGTCCAGAAAGTTCCTGCTGCACTTACTCGTTGGTGAGAAAAATACCAAGAGGAGTGGCAACGGAGTCTGCTCAAGTACTAAGTCGAAGTTAGAGTTTACTGTTTACCGTTTACGGTTTCCAAAAGGTTTTCTAAACATTTTATTTCGGCCACTAACTAGCTGTAGACTCACCCATTCCTTTCGCACCCTCGGCATCACTGTTTGTAACAAAGGAATATTTTCTCATTTTCACGCGCCACTTACTTTCAAACTGTAAAAAAAAAAAACCACTCTGAATATATTGCAGCGCACCTGTTCACTAGCGTAGACACTGCAGAACTGCCAGCACTAATTTTATCGCCCATAATTCAATGCTAAGCCCATGCTACTGCAGGCTGCAGATTATGCAGCGGCAAGTAATCACACACACTAAGTAGCAGCGTCATGTGCACTGATACATTTTAAACACTGAAATGCCCCATGATTCCAAAGTGCACAGATGTTCTCACGACCGACCGATTAAGTGTTTGTACCAGAAGTTAGCAAAGCATAGCCAATTGGTGTGTGCCATGATTGCTAGGTCAGCAGCGCTCGCTTTCGAAGTGTGGATGGCATCTGTGGCATGGCGGAAGACAGTTCCAGGTATAAACATTGCAGGTTTGTACTGCAAATCACTGCTTGACTTTGCACTCAGCGCATGAAGACATTGTCAGCTTCTTCGCAAGTTTGTGCGAATTTCATTTGTGGCCAAGTCGCCAGTCTGTTTTCACTTGACTTGTTGACTTGGCTAATTAAAATCTGCATTCCATCACATTCAGTTTGCCGTTGAAGTTGTGCGGTAGTCGTGATTACCTGCTTGTAATTGCAATTTTTTTTTGTAATTCTCGAGCGATTAATAAGCATATTAAACAGCTAGTGAAAACTATTCGAGCGTGTGCCTCTGTGTTTTAGGCTGCTGTGCACAAATTAATCAATTAATTTGACAGTTAATACTCGTATATAAATAAAGGCAGTGATGATGATGGAATTACAGTTATTAATTTGGAAAACCTATACTTTCTGTGAAAATTGCACGACCCATGCACCAGGTGTGGCGACAGTGACGTTCTATAAGGAGTTTTGGGTGAGTAAATGGAAGGAAAAAATTATTTGGGATAGCAAATTATAAAAGATAGTAATAATAAGCAGACATTGTTGGGAAAGTACTGAAATAACAGTGATGACAAAGCTTATTAACAGTACTAACTAATTTTTCGGAGCGGACTTGGGACTTTTTAAATATTTTTATAGGTATAGTTGTTGTTGGAGCAGCACAAAACAGCATCCCCTAGAAGTTCTAGAGCATGTTGGTCAAGTGACAATTTCTGGCCGAACAAAATCCGAGTTCGTTTCGCTTGCCTGGAGCCGACTTTGCCGACGTGGGAAAGGTGCTAATTTTACTATTGAACTCGATTAACCGTGGTTTCACAGGTCGTTGCTAATAAAAATGGTCACATTTACCGTTGGGGTTGAGTATGTGCCAACTGCCCACAAAGTATGAAATACCTTCCGACTCCAATCTAAAATCATAAAAAAGGTTTTATTGTAATGATGTTCCTCTCTTAGCAAGCATCACCGAACCTTCATGAAGTGCTAAAATCAACTTTTTAGAACCAGTCCGCTGTTATTTTGATTGCTGAAGCTGTTTCCTTTCTCACCGTAAGTAGGTAAAATGATCGAGTTTCTCTTTGCATGCAAAATAAAAATAAATAAGCCTAAATATAGTAATTTCCCCTAAAGCTCTTTCTCATATTCTAAAGGAGACTTTGGAGTGAGAATTCTCCTCTTTTCTCTTTTTTCAAAAATACGAATTAACTTGGTCTTCTTCAAATGATTCATCTCAATGGTGTTTAAGTCCTGTAAAGTTTTTTTTATTGATACTAGAAGACATCCTTCGCCGCCCGTGGGCTCCTCTTTCGAATTTCTGGTATTCCAAATTGGTTTCGTCAGAAATTCTTTAGAAAGTAAATACATTTTTTTTGCTCCAACTACTTAAATACCGAATTTGTGTCCCATTAAGTCTACCTAGACTAAGTATCATAAGATCTAAAATCTTGCCAGGGCTTTACACTGTTTCTTTCGGGTTGAAGGTATTGTAAGGTATTGTAGGTCCATAGATTCAAGATGCTGTGAAATAGTTGAAAGGATTGATATAAATATTTGAAATAGGCTGGGACATTGAGAGTCTTAGTTCACTGTAGCAGTAAGTTTTTGTTGCTGCTTTTATTAAAAGCTCCGAGCTACTACAAATATATAAAAAATAAAATAAAAAAATAGTATGTGATTCTTTTTATATAATTTTTTTATTTTTATTACCAAAATTTTTATGCATATGTAACTTTGGACTTTTGATTCGTTTTGCTTTGAAATTTCCTTCATAACTTTCAAATAAAACAACTGTTCATGCTCCGCAATGACTGCCCTCCATCTCAACAACTATTAATAAACTGCAGCCATTCAGTTTCCACCAGACCCCATGACAGTTAATGTCGCTTCGCCAACTTGTTGCTGCGCTGTCATGTTGAGTCGCCTGCTGTCACATTTAGTTTTGACAGTTGTCCACAAGCTACTTTGCATTATTTTTAGCCTGCCGCTGTCTGCCGTCTGCTTTGACTTCATTCATTGTTATGAGTTGAATTAAAACTTTTCTTTTATTATTATGCCTGCTAATATATTCGAGTGTGTTAAAAAAAGAAATAAATTTTTGCTAGAAGAAAGTGCACTCAGAACATTATTTTTGAAATATAAGATTTACAGATTATTCTTTTTTGATACCAAAACTGAAATCTAGTTTAATCTGCTATATATTATATATTATATGCTTATGCAGCTTATATATTATATCTCCAATATTATGAAATTCGGAAAGAAAAGCTACATCTATAGAAGGCAGAGGCCAAACAAGTTGAGGGTGTAACCTTTATCTGGTGGAATGCTACCCCAGTTGCTCAAGACATATGCAGCCAGTTCTTATTTCGATTGCCCAGCCGCGAATTCCGAATTATTGTTTTCATTTAAAGAAGGTTCTCTCTATTTTAGGAGGTTTTATATCTTATTGTCTATATGTGTTTAGTGAGCGTACCTTTATATTTTAGTGGCAAAATTTGGAGAAATGTTACCGATTTTACTCTTACTCTTTGGTCAGATTAAAACCTTGGTCCGCTCCAGCTTGGAAGGTCCCATAGTCATGAGAACGGCGAACCTTTCTCTATTTATCGCCGTCACCAACAGATTCCAACGCAAGTAAACGGAAATGTTTGAAGGACTTCAGAGAAGAGTCAATCTGCCATATAGACGGTAGGTCATTAGGTCTAAATTTAGCAGTATCACTGTTTGTTTTTTGAAAGATAAGCGATCTGTGGGGAATATGTTATACTGTGCATTTACCAAGGTGTTGGCGCTAACTATGATTTTATTAGCAGAATCATGAATTTTGATCTCTAATAAGCTCTTAGTAGGTAGTAAGCTAAGGTCTTTTCTCTTCCGTTGGATTGCGGTGCAATAGATCTCGCTGTTCGTGAACCGTTCTCTCGAGTGCCTGACACTGTGATTGAAGGTATCTTGACTCTTTATTAGACTGTCTATAGTATTCAACGTTCCTAATGTAAGTTCCCGAAATTCTGTTCTGAAGTGAGGAATGTATCACTGATCACTGATCACTGATATCATTGATTAACTCAGTTCCTAGTTGCTTCCAGCTCGCCGATTTCAGTTTGGTGTGCTTTAAGCTGATAAGAAATAAGATGTTTTGGGCTGTCAACAGCATTTGCGATTAGTGATCTTAATCTTCTCTTTTCGATTTGAATTTGGCCACATAAGGTTATGTTTTATAGATATTGGTATTGTTTCTCCCTAAAGCTTCGCCATTAAGACCGTTTCGTTAAGACTCCTTTCCTACTAAACCCCTTAAGAAATAAAGATCAATTACCTTAATCCACCGATCTTTCTGACAAATTGATCTTCCTGTACTCGTCGCCGTTTATTAACTGCTATTAACACGCCCACTCTCATTCAGCTGGTTGTCATAAGACAATTTGAACAACTCTTAGAGTGAGGAAAAAGATTGGAGAAGACCTTGGAGAGGAAAAAGATGGCACTAATTGCCAGCAGTTATTTATAGTGAATGAAAGTGCAGGGCAATCCCAAACCAATGGCACTCGCCAACCAATCTGTCATACTGGGAATACGCGCACACAAGTCCACTAACCGGATGCTAATGATGCATGCGTGTGGTCGCTGCGCTGCTAGCCGCCCACTGTCTCCGACAGAACCATTAACTCCAACGCGCACAACGCTTTAAAGTGGAGCAGTTTGTCGGCGAGTAAGATAATAAAAGTTATCTTTGTTGCATTATCAGTATTAGTCGACACTTATTTGTGGTGTGGCTGAGGTTACAGGCGCACAAATACATACACACGCACCGCATATCGCTCAGTTGGCAGTCAATTTGTAGCATTACTCAATGGCCGCATCATTTGTTGTTTGTTGTTGTTATTTTTATTTTTATTTTAGCGAATTGTTGCATCGCCCTGGCAGTGACACATCAAGTCAATTATGTGCATTTTCTGTCCGTCGAAGTTGTCATCTTTCCGGCGACCGGAAGTTTCGGTGCTGAGTCGCCGGCTCTTGGAGACCCCATGTCGCATGCCGCAAGGTTGCCGCGGAACACACCCATTTTCTGCGCTTTGCCGGTAAAATTACTGTTTTACAACCACGCTGAACTTGTACTACCTTTATTGTAGCAGTCGGGCTTTGTTTCTACTTGCCATTGTTTTATTGTTGCTGTGGCACACAATGTCATGCAACAAGGCAACCATAAGCTACATGCATTCATTGAATAAAGTGCACATTTTCCATTATTTTTATTCACATGCTTCTTTTGCTTTGCCCTGCTTGCTTTTAATTGCCCCCCCGCGCATCTGCCCTGCACCGACTTAATCAGCCAACCGCCAGCCGCCAGCCACCCACCGGCTTGTTAATTGTTCACCGCGTTCGCAACGGAAGCCAGTGCGTGGCCCTCCATGCTCCCAGCTACCAGCTCCCAGATCCCAGCTCCATCTCGGTTAGCTGGTGGCGCTGCCCCTACACGCTGCCCACTGTCGTCAGCTTCCTCGGTTCATAAATATTTTCATTGCAATATGTTCGCGACAGCAGCGACGCGTCTGTTGCTCTTGCTGGGGCAACATTTTTATGGCCGGGTGGGCGGCTGGGCGGCTGGGCGTAGCTGTTGCTTGGTCTTTAATGAATTCCCATATGCATGCCGTCCGGCCACTCGCCTCGCTGCACTAAGTGGATTCCGTGCAATTATGCCGAGCAGCGGCGAACTAATATGCAATTGGCCTGCTATGGTGCGGAGGGCAGTGAGCGCAAAGGGCAACAGGCAGCTGAGAGCAGCAGGGCGGCGTGTGCGCTTGTGGTTGCTTGGGTAATGTCAATGAACTTGTTGTGTGCGGATTGTATGACTGTCGTCAATTATTTAATACTTTTACGTTTATTTCGCCAGCTTTTTGTTTTTTTTTTTTTGCATTTCTTCCGTTATATCGACAGTCATGCGAAATTTTTTGTTTGTCTCTTCTAATGGTCAATAATTGTATGAAATGTCCGAGCGCTGTAGTAAGCAGCCAGCTCTGCAGTTCAATAAACTTTCGTGCGGCTGGCGGGAAGGGGCGAATGCATATTTTGGGGATAAGCGTAATTATATGAGCCTATAATAAATGATAATACCCAATAAAGCATAATTTCCTGAAAGGTTGGTACCGGTTTACAGAAAAACACATGTTTTTGGCAAAATTCGACGGCATTATATTAGATAGTCGCCATCGAGGAGGATGCCCCGATTATAGCGATCTTCCAACTTTTCGTTTACATTTTTGTTGTAAGATTTGTGTTTTGCTTCAAAATAAGCCTCTTTTTTCGGCGATTACTTCTTCATTGGCGCTAAATTTCTTTTCAGCGACCATTATCTTGAACTCTGAGAACTCGAAAAAGTCGCTGTAAGCCAGAACTGGGAAATACGGTGCATGCGGATGCACTCGATCCGCAACTCATGCAATTTTGCAATCGTTTTCATATATTTGTGACCCGGTGAGTTATCATCTTCTAGGAAGAAGGAATCCAACACGTTCTTTGATTTCTGTTAAGTGTCAGCTACGCCGATCAACTTCTATTCACGATTATCCAATATAAGTTTGTGGGGTTCATGGTTTTCGGTGCTATACGGAATTTAGTATTAGTTTAGAAAAAAGTATACAGTTACGTATGCCAAATTTGCCATCACGTAACAAGTACTCTAATAATCTCTAATAATCGAATGTGGCTAATACTTACGCTATACATTTAACTTACTCGTAAAGTATGATAATATCTACAAAAATATTTGATGCTGTCGGTTTTTATGATGTTTGTTAGGTTTCAGAAATACCCAGTATAATCATGAAATTAATATATTTATTAGTGAACCGATGAATACAGGATTCATTATAAATCTTCTACCTCTGTATTTTTCTTGTTTTCACTATGAATATGTCCAAACCAAAACATTTGGTAAACATTCGATACATATTCGAATTTCGACGTTTTCTCAATCGAAATATCAACAACTTTAAGAAGAAATTTTTAATTAAAATATATAATTTCAGATTTATTAATATTATACAGTAGTATAGATTATTAATATTATACAATAGTACAGAGTACTGATCTACTGAAATAGATCAATTTTGAAAATTATAAATTTTTTTTTGATTTTTTTTGTGGGTAAAACCAGGTTCAAAACCATGAGTGTTTAAAACTGTTTTTTGTTGGGTGCAAAAATATGTTCGTATTGGTTTTTTTTTATTTAACTGACAACGCTATTTGGTTATTTTTCAGTAGTTGACTTAGCGCCCTATTTTATTGTAAATTATTCAAAGAGTTATAAATAAGAAATACTCTAAGCTTACAACTAATTTCACACCGCTGATGGAGAAAGAGGAAAGAAAGAGGACAAGTGGTTGCGAATTGCCCTGTAAATATTTGCGTTTTCACATATGTATACACTTTTGCATTTCTTCAGATTGTAACGCTAATTTGTTTACATATTTCCTATCTTGTTGCTTTATTGACTTACACTTATGCCAAGTTTATCGAGTTCATGTCGCACCATTCCCGCTTAGGATGTATTTCTGTCTCTTTCTACAGCGCAACCAGCTATTTTGTGACAGTGGCTAAAAATAGAACATTAACCCTTGTATAACTGGTTGTTCCTTCCTTTTTGCAGCATATATGTGCAGCTGATAGTGGCAAGAATATTGATTTAATATGTTTTGGGCAACTTCCCTGACTACGTTTGATTGCTTAAGGCTGAATGTATATTGGTGCGAAGATGAGTTGAAGAGAGATGAAAGAGGAGAAGCTATAAGCTGAAAGTACTATATCTGAACAGAGTTACTTATTGACAATTCATTCATTGCTTACATTTTTGCTTTCTCCTCTTTCTTGCCCTGTTTCGCTGCCTCAATTATGCACTTAGCCTTAGGCGAAAATCACTAACCTCATTTGATAACATCGAAAAGTTGTATTAGAAATAACCATAAAGTTTTCTGTTATCCAATAAGTTTTCATTCATTGTACATTATAAAATACAAGCATTTTACATTAACTGCCGAAGCTAAAGTTTTAAGTGCCTCTGAATGTTTTTTCATTTGTGCTGTAAGGGTATTTTAGAAAGGGTATTTTTTATATTACACATGCAATTTTATATTTTTTATTTGTTTGTATTTATATTGTGTATTGCATAATTTTTAGCTGCAATAAAATTAAACATTTCGCCAATGAATTGTAGAAAACAATGTTGCCACCAATCTTAAATATAATAAAAATTAGACAAGTTTAACATTATTCATGATCAATATTATAATATAGTAACGCTCGTGTTTATTTATCAGTCGTGTTTTTCATATGCACTTTTACATAGGGTTGCCACTTTCGCAAAACAAAATTAATTTAAAAGTATTTATCACGCAAACTTCGTGAAAGTCAATTACATTAATTACTAAAAGCAACAATTTATTTCTGAAATATATTCTCACGGTATTGCCACTTAACTGAGAAATAAATAAGTAACAAAAATTTACTTATTTATATAGTGAGATAAAATGAGTAAAGAGAAGCCCTTATGTTCTTAAATTAGGATATTGACAAGGGCCGTTAGTTGGCCACCTATTATTGACCAGCATCCATATATATAAAATAATTTAATAACTTTCGTTTAAAATAATGTTTGTAGTTAAATATGGTTGCCAACAGCCAAAAGTAGAATTCGCTGTGAGTGTTTTATATTTGTGAGTTAGTTATTTCTATACAAATTATTTTCTATTTAATATTTAATACAAATACATATTTAATAGTCAAAGGAAAGATAATCCCTTAAATGAGTTGCCATTTAAGAAAAAATGAAATGTCTGAATTTTCAACATACGTTTTCTGCATTGAGATCATTGAGATTGTGAATGTTTCGATTAATAAAAGTAATAAAAATGTAAGAATAGGGTTGCCAATGGTTGGGGATTTATTAAATATTTACCATGTATGTCTGTTTCCACTGTGGTTCAAACTAGTAAAACTGAGTGATTTCATATATAATTTTATATGTAATATTAATTTATATATTTTTATTTTTATTTCGGAACAGTTGTAAAAAATTTGTGTCAGCCTGTATGGAATTGAAATATTCACACTTCTTTTGACGCAAGTTTTTCAGTGAACTTGTTAATTAATACGTTATTTTACACTCAGAGGCTGATATCGCTTTTAAAGGATATTATTAAATAATTTGATTGCATTTTTTGAATCAATGAAATGTGTTGGAAAATTTTTTAATCGTTTGCAGTTTGCAAAATTCGTACCATTTTTAAAAGGTTTTCATTGTTATTTCCGTAATTTACCACTAATTTTGCGCTTAAGTAAACATATTTACCACAATTATGTAAGCTTTTTATTAGTATGCTTTTCCTCTATTAAAAATTGCATTATAATAGTATACAGACACCCTGTTGGCATGCCAATCGCAGCAAAACCAGAGTGAGCTACCGGCCATAAAGTTAAACGTAGAGCAAAGAAAACTACCGTTAGCTAAAAATAGTCAGCTAGCAATGTAGTTAATATAGGGCACATAAAAACTGATTAAAGAAAAATGACATTACCACAAATTGCACAATAAACAGGGTGTGCAACCCGTTGTGCATTCAAGTAAAAATATAAGCGCACTTTTTTATTTAAAAAATTAGGTAAATTTTAATGTTAGCAATAATAAAATTACACATTTCTGCTTTTTGTGAGCATAATTTCAAACAACTTTTTGTTATAATGCCTCGTTTACAGGAGAGTTTTTAGTTCAATGTGCTAACAAAGTAACAGTAAACTTTGAGCGGCAACTAAAGGTATAAAGGTACAAATGTTACATATGTCACCCTAAAATAGTGCAGACATTAAGATTATTTTGTCATTTAATGGGCAATGACTAGCAATAAATGTAAATACAGTTACCACTAGTGTTACCTGATGCTTGCAATTCAAGCAGCAATCATCAGGAAATACTTTAAAGTGTAACAAAAAGTTACAATTGGTTTTTGTTTTTGCTTTACTTTCGTATCGTGTTTCATGTTGAACACCCTTAACACCAATGTGGTCTATTTTAATTTTCGACACAATTGAAAGCGTGTTAGAAATGACGAAGCCATACCCCTTTGAAAAGTACGGGTAACTAGAAATTAAAGTAAAACAACAACTGTTTGTCTGTAAATATATACTTAAAAGTACGAACAACTCTACTGTATGTGCCTTTTGTTTTTTTACTTCGACACGTTTTTGTGGGAATTGTGGGCTAACGCAAAGCCCCTGCAAAAAACCACAACAAAGGGAGTCTTAAAATGGAGAAGAAATACTGAATTACTAAAGGAAGGTGTTTAATTTTCGTAAACTGAGTCAGCTAATAGTTGAGTATTATATTATTGAGAGAGCAGATCCTCTCTAGGACCATCGGGAATTTATTTTGACTAACTCAGAGTTTTTAATGGCGACATATTCTTTTTTTCTCCAAATTTTTTTCTCTCACTATTATTTTCCGCAGTCCGTTTCTCCTTGCAACACTTCTCTAGAAGTTGCGTATTTCTAAATGAGCATCACTGTATCGCGAAAATAGCCGAGCTCGTGTTGCTGCTTTGGATATAGTTTGCACTTTAAGCGAGCGTTTTTTTGTGCCACTCGATTACAAGATGTTGTGTGATAATGTTATAAATCTGAGCTTTTTATTAAGATGGCAGGGGCCACTCCAGAGACCCCAAAAAACCCAAATGTGGTAATTTATTCTGCGTGTAATGAAAAAGGAATTTACTTTCTCTCTTTCAGGCTTTACTAAGCACATATTTGAGTGTTTTGATACAAAATTGCTGCTATTGGCCCAATTTTTGTAATCACTTTTTTCAAGAGGGTCTCTACGGGAACAGGGATTCCAAGAATTCGCGCTATCTGAAATATCGCTATCTAAAATAATAAACGGGATCTTAATCTACATGAGACTTGTTTGCAAATTACATATGTTTTTAACTTTCCATCGCAAACTGACGGATTTGCAAAAAAATGATAGATTTGTTACCGAAAAAATTAGCTATAAATCGTTCAAAAAAAGTAGCAATAATAACAAAACAATCGTGCATAGATAATATTTTATTATTAACATAGTAACATAGATAATGTTTCTGTGAAGTTACAGTTAAAATTTCAAGTGTATAAGTCTAGTAGTTTCAAGTGAATAGGTTAGTCTCCGAGTACCATTGTCCGAGTTGAAAAAAGTAATTTCGAGAAAAACGTCTTTAAAGTTTTACGTGCTGAGCTGACTGCCCCGAACGCTTCTACACTCCAGTGTATTGGTCAGGAAGAAACAATTTTTTGCTTACTACGATTCAAAAGACCAAAAAACGATTTTTCAAAAGCTTAAAATTCCCAGGATGTAAGATATCTTATTTGACGTTCCGTGGTTTGACCTCTCCTAAGAGGGTTAAGTTTTCTGTTTTACCGCCTCCTCCAGGGTCTTAACTTCCGGTCCTGCTCAGTCGGATCTCTCATCGAAATATACTCACTTTCGGGTTACGCCTTGTTTTTCTTTTTTTTGTCGTTTTTTTGTTGTTGCTTTTGTTTGTTTCAGATAATTCGTTCCGTACATTAGTCATGTTTTGTTTAGTTCTCTGGTATTACAAAAAATAACTGATTTTCGCGGCATATCATGCATACGAAAGTATATATCTGTATGCGCTTATATACATAGGCATGTTTGTATGTACAATAAAAAGGGAATGGAATGCACTTTATAATGAAATGTTCATTGCTTTAATGTCTGTTAATAATAATGAAATTGAAGTTAATTGTATTCTTTTACAGGGTGTGTACCAATGTATGTATATGTAGGTATGTGAGAACACAGTACAACTTTTTGTGTATGTATTGTGCTTCGGTTATAAAATATGCAGTTATCGGTGGTCTTGTGGGTCATTTAGGTACATATATGCTTTATATCTTTTATATACATACATATTTATATACATATATATGCAATTATTCGGAACCACATCCATATATACATTAATATCGGAGCCTACCCGTCGAGAAGGCTGAATGCATATTGCAAACCATGTATTGAAGTAGTGAAGTTAAAATATTTTCTCGATAATATAAGTCGTAGTCGTAATATAATAAATTGTCTTCTAAATATTTCGAGTGCTCTATTGGATCAATATTTTACTGATGGATCATTTACCATACACCAATCCAGAAACCCCTTATTCTGCCGAATATCTTTATTTAGTAGGTAGGTATGGTTTCAAGTAAAGCCTAAGTGTTCGGCTGCTTTCTCGTATAACCAAATTCGACTTTCAGATCTCTCAAATATAAGTTAGAAACAAGTTCATTATCTTAGTTTATGCAAACTGGTATTCATCTGAGAATATTCCTCTAATTAAATAATAATCGCAATGATATTTGGTTCCATAGAACAACTTTAAATGAGGACTAATGTTCTTTCGTTGCAACTAAACTTTCTTTTTACAATAAAATCCTTCAGTGAGCTAAACTAAAGCTTGGTATATTAAAATAAATAGCCAAATAAAATCCAACGAATTAAAATCTAGAAATTAAAAAAAATTGTGTTAGGCTCAGTTCTAAGACCGTATCCATATTCAAAATTCTATATCGATCTAATGTAAGGTGAGTTGGAAAAATTCGGACCATTTTATATAATGGGCTTTCAACATATATATCTACTACTATGATAGGTGGATGCTTTCCATTATTATTTATTATAACCAGCTCCCAGCATTTGTCAGAATTTTAGAGCACATTTCTTTTCTTAACTTCGCATTCCATTTCCTGCCAGTCGGTCATGCTTGCCCTAATCAACCCTGCCTTTCGACCTGCTACACATTTGCATTTGTG
Organism: Bactrocera minax; assembly: GCA_021498325.1. Taxonomy (NCBI): domain Eukaryota; kingdom Metazoa; phylum Arthropoda; class Insecta; order Diptera; family Tephritidae; genus Bactrocera; species Bactrocera minax. The sequence goes on from JAKEEE010000240.1 coordinate 21,878, forward strand.
TTGCGTTGGCGTGGCCGAATTCGTACACGAACTGCATGCAGCTGTTTGATACGGCAGTTTATCGATTTTCGTCTACGCGGCAATGCATTATGCGCTGAAACAATAACAACAAAGGGGAAGCATAGCGTAGCAACGGCCGGGCAACAATGACTGCAGTAGAGCCGAACGCTAGACGCCCAGCACCCACAACAAGCATGCATACATACTTGTATTTATGTATTTACTTATGAAATGGGCGTGTATCGAATGATGAATATGCATTTCTACATAATTACATATGTATGTTCCAAGTAAATAGTTACATGTTGCTATGTAACATGCGCGGTATATATTTGGACAGCTGGCGTTTACTGAAACGGTCGCTGTGCCTAATGTTGCATGTTGCATTTGGCACGTTGCACGTTTTCGCATAGTATATTATTATTTCGCCGTTATTTCTTGTGTTTCGCTGATTTTCCTTTTTTTTGTATTTTTTTTTTGTATTTTTTTTTTGTGCTGTTTTCCCTTACGGCTTATTTGCTCCATTTTTCCAGCGCCAACGGAAAGTTCCCTCTAGGCCCTTCATCGTCTGCTACCAGGCGCTTAGCTTCATCTGCTCTCTCCCTCTCCCTCTCTCTCTCTGTTTACTCTCTACCCTTACCTCACTTTCTACCTCTCTGCTGTTGCAATTTCGGATTTTTCTCTTTGGCTCACATGCGTCCGTGGTGGCTCTGTGACTCGGCGGAGGCGTCGTGGGGTCTGTCGCTACTTATGGGCCCTATGCCGCAGAGTTGGTAAGTCAATGCACCGCACAATTGTTTGGACCAATGCCGTTTCGCCTGATTTTTCCGTCTGTGTTTTGCGTTTTCTCTGTTTCTCATTATCATTTTTTCACTTTATTGTATTCCTTTTATGCTGTTAGCCTAGGGGCTTTTGTTGTTTGTTTCTTGTTTCTTGTTTCTTGTTTCTTGTTGTTGCTGTATGTATTTACTATGACGCGTTTGTTTTTGCGTGGCCAAAGTGGCGCTGGGAAAAGTGCAAATTGCATTGACGAGCGTAAGTTTGTAGATACTCGTGTACATTGTCGGGCATCAGCGCGAGGTGGAGTAAGGGGGGTTAAAGTTTGCTTACATTTGCTGACGACAAGCGTTGGTATTCTGTTATTGCCGCGGCTGCCAAGTTGCAGTCATCAGTAGGCCTAGTACTTCTTGCTTTTTTGTTTGTTATGTAAGCATGCTTCAGCAAGTTTTCAGCAGTAGAATTATGTAATGTGAGAATTCGGTTAAATGTTATGTAAGAAATGCTTGCTGTATAGACCTTTTGCGAGTTCAAATGCACAATTTGCAATCTAAGAGGTATTTGTAAACAGTTTAGTGATTATCCAGTTAAGTTGTTTTATACATATATAAAACTGGAATACTCTCTTTTAATCTTAAACTTTTAAAAAAATATTAATAAAATAGTATGAAAAGAATGAAGAATTTCCAAAATACTAATGCTAATATACTTTCTTCCATTTTAGGTAAGCATTTCTGTATTTTTCCGGTCCAAACTTCGAAAACTATTGTAAGAAAAAGATTGAGTTCTAATCTAAGAAGGTAAATAAATTTAATGAAATTATAACCTCTGTGGTGCTCCTCAGCTCAAGGGCTTTAGAAGTGTACTCATTATAAAGCTATAAAACTAAAAAATCAATTGTTATAGATAGTTGAAACTCTTTAGCCACTTTATACTTGTATGTTGTAGATGCCCGAGTCCCCTCAGCGATGAAATTTCAATGACAGCATTTAAAAGTACATTCTTTTTTAACTTCATTGTCAGTTTAGTTTGAAAAAATATGACACCACAAAACCCCTTGTAAGACAATTGTTTCGAGAAGCGACAAATCTTCGAGTTAGCTTTTCGAATTGAAGTATTCTCAATCAGGTCGGTGTATTTAAATCATTGTAATACTAATACTCATACTCGGTGAGCAAATATCAATATTTTAAATAGAAGGACCGAGGCCTCTGTTAAAAGTACTGCAGATGTATTTAAAGTGCAACAATTTGTTTCTATATCAATTTGGCAAATTATTAAATTAGAAACGTTTGTAAATAAATAAAATTAAAAATATACATACTTACTTTCCTTAAATATATTCAATGTTCGAATACATCGATCTTGAGCAATTACCTGATTTTGCCATTTTTGTATACTATAATAAGGAATGGCAGTAATACATAATAAACCGAAAAATGTCGACTGGCGACTCAGTTGACTGTGATTGGTATCCGATAACGACTCGTAATGTATATTTTGGTATACGGTTGAGTATGCAACCGGAGTATAGATAAACAATAGGGATGTTGATAAGAATTTCTTCGAAATTAGTAATTTTGCAAATGATATTGCCGGAGATATAAATTTTGACCCGTTAACATTTCACAACAGACATTTGAGCATTCTCTTCTTAGGAATCCGTATAACCTTTCTTATGTGTCAGCTAAATTGTTATAATTCTAATTAGCTAATATACGGGCTTAAATATATTGTGAAATTGAGGGACAGTTTGGAAAATAGCTGTAGACGAAAATGCTCAATTGATTTGATTGAAACTTGTATTGAGGTTATGGTAATAAATTAACATAGGTACTAACAGTGTTTAATTTGAAGGTTTGTTAATATTTTAAATGAATTGCAAACCCTCGGTTAAAGTTTCTCAACAGTTAAAGAACAGTTTAACTTTAAACTTTAAACTAGAGAAAAATACGCCCCTCGAATTTTCGCAATACAATTGTTAAAGCCTTTAAAAAATTTACCTTTTTAATTTATGTGTATTTGTATATATTATGCATATTTTGTATTTAGTTTACTTTTATAGTCTAATATAAGTTTAAGATAGACATTGACCTTTTTGTGTAGTCAATTAAAAAATAAAGTCTTCGGAAAGCTTTATATTTTATATGACATTTTTTTCGTCTTTGGATTGCCCTACTTACTCTTTCAATTTATTTTTCAATTCAAAATCATATAATATATATTCAATAAAGATTTAATTGAACACTTTATATTATTCATTGAACATACTATGTTGTTATTTTTGTTACTTTTTATTATTAATTAGTGATGATATTAATTATCCTCCAGTGCTTAAATATAAGTAACTCTTTATTGAGCGCCGTAAATTTGAAGCTTTTAATTTTGATTGCATCACACAAATGAAAGTGTGAATAATGTTATCTCCTTCTCCTCTTCCACATCTCTTGTACACATTTCACTTTTATATGTTCATTAGTTTAATTAATTTCGGATCATTAAGCTGTTTTATCGCCGATTTTAACGAGATTGAAAGTGTTGCTCATTTACTCTCCCTCATCTCCGTGGTATGAAAATATGCCCTGAGAACAGCTTTATACACAAATACTTTTGGTGCAATTAATTATTTGATACAAAATACGCTTTTGGAATTGGTCATTTCTGAATAGAGCTGTTAGAGTTGCTCCCCATCAGTCTGACTTGTTCTTAGGGTGCACCTCTTAATAAGACACATACATATAGCACACACGCTTCTATCTCTCACTGATTGTTCGCATAACGGCAATTAGAGTTGCTCATACAGCGCCCTCGGCGAGCAGGGTATGCTAGCTGTCACAGCGACAAAATTTATGACTCTCCGCAGTGGCAATTGTTTGTTGCAGCAACACGTGTTTGACCGCAAACCCTTTGTTTTTTATTATTTTTTAATTTCATTGCTGTTAATTTTTCTTGGTTAATTGGAAAAATGTGTTTTCTTCCAAAGGGTCTGAGCTCTTCTTTGATTTCTCTTCTTTTCCTCCTCCATAATTGGTACTGCACTTCGGTCATCGTGTCAAGATATTCCGAAGTGTTGTGACTGCTGCTGTAATGAACTTCAATTGATATTGATTGATTGCGCGCTGCTTAATTGAATTTTAGGACACATTTTTTGGTTAATGTCTGCATTTGATTTAATAAAATTCGATTTCTGATTGATCCAATATGTTGGTAGTTTTCCGTTTTCTCTCTCAAGAGTTTCAGTTTTGACCGTTAGTCGAGTTCAATGGTTGCAGACATCTTTTGTATTTAATATTCGGATGCATCTTCGGATGGGTGGAAATATAACAAACTCGGTAACCTTCTTGGATTCAATGTCCATTTCCTTTGTATGAATACATGTTCTCTTAAAATAAAATATCAAGGTATGTTATTCAAAAGTAAACCGTTAATAAGCTTGCCCACTATTCATCTCAGTATCAGTCTGAATTCGGTCTGTGAACTTCACTTGAACTCTTAGAGCGCTTATTTGTGTTGATAAAGTTCCATGCGCCAGGTTATGCTTGTGAAATCTATATGAGTCGAAAATAGATCGAAAGTGGACCGAAACACAGCCTTCCACTATTCTTTATCCGATTGCTGTTCATTTTAAATGTGTTTAAAATTTCCCCTACTTTTATCCTAATCCTCGGACGATTTTGATTTGAAAGTTTTTGTGGTTTCCTAAATTTTCCGGTCTTCGCAAACTTCGTAAAACTTAGGTTTATTTGCATCGTACTTCTGTGGTTCTATGGTTTCTACATATTAAATGAGCATATTGAAAAACTTAACGGAGGCGTTCGGGGGTTTTGTTCGCTAAATACCTATTTTGAGTTGCATAGCAGAGGTATATAAAGTCAGACCGATGTCTCTAATTTTTTTTAAAGGAGATCAAAAGCTCCACTACCCTCCATTGGCCTCAACCTTAGGTAGAATCAACCTTTGTTAGATGCTTGTCTGAACTAACTCCTCATTTGTGATGAAGGCCTGACAGCCTCCGAATGGCTGTTGAATGTTTTGGGAAGTTTTTTTCATTTCAGCTACAAATACGAAACTTCATCATAGTGACTAAGGGTCAAAGCTGTTAGAAAATATTTTATTTGCACAAAAATAAAACCGCTCTTAGGAAACTTGAAATCCTATTCGCTCACTCGTTATGGTTTAATGATCCCTATGCAATACTCCGAGGTTTACCACCTCTCATACGCCTTACTAGCATACCAATATCCTCATCTCTTTGCCTCTCTTTCTTCTTATATTTATCTGTCTCTCTTTTTTCTCTCCCTTTCTGTATTTCTTTCTCCCTCTCTCTCTCTCTCACACGTTCTCTCTTCATCCATTCCACGTACTTGTTTTTGTTGCCACATCAAATTTACAACATAATGCATGTATATGAATTAATTATTATGAACAAACTCGACAAGCTAATCATGACTTGGAGAAAATATTTCAACAACCAAAAAATGAATAGCAGAAAGATGTTGTAAATGAGTTTTTAAATGAGACTTGTTGAACACAACTTGCTAAACAAGCACATCTTCAAGACACAATGTTAAAATAATCGGCGCCTAAGCAATATAAAAAGTTGTTGTATATTTTATATAAGTCTCCTTTGTGTTGTGCGTCGGTTTCCCCCACTCACGACGTGCACATGTTCTCGACGCTCTTACAAAGTCGAAACGCAGTGATGTTGCAACCTTGACCTTACCACACTGACGCTGGCAAGTGACGCACAAGCGGTGTAGGGCGAGGAGGCGGCAAAACACGAAGCTTCGCGTTTACTCCACACACCAATGGAGAGATTGCCATGCGGTGACGCTGCGAAATTGAGTTTCTATTGAAACGAAATGGCAGCGGAGACTTGTTACAAAAAATGAAAATGTACTCTAAGGCAACAACAACAACAACAACAACAACAACAACAAAAGCGCAGACACACCAAATATAATTTATATGAATTTGCGTCATCGGTTAAGCGAAAACAAGTAGCAGCATGCCGACGCACACACACACATATATATATATGTATGCATAAATATATGCGAGTAGAAGCTTGTGCAACGGCAAATGCGCACAATTCGCATGGGAGCCCCTTAATTGAACAAGGTAATGGCATTTTTGAAAAGGCAAGCGAACGAGCCACGGCTTTTTTTCGCCACAGACAAAAAAAAAAGAAATATAAATTTAGCAGCGAAGAGGAAAGCAGCATGATGCAGCTGCTTGCAAGTCGAGAAGAATCACGTATAACCGTACTATAACTACAGCCGACTGACGCCACGCTACGCATGCGCGCTGCCGATGAAATGAAAAACTGACGCGCGCCGAGAAGTCAATTAAATACTTTGCCTCCCCTCACTTCACTCCAGGCGATGCCACACAGTTACATTATGGAGCTATATAAAGCAGAGATTAAAGTGAGCAAAAAAAAATAAATATAAATAAAAAGTAATGAAAAAATTGTCAACAATGTGCTGGCTTATGGGCGGAGGTTGTTGACGACCGGCCAACTTTTTGCTATGGCGCAAGCGCCGAGTCTTGTTTCCTTCACCTCGCCTCCTTTTTCGCCATCAAATTAAAAGCGCAACGAATTGCCTGCTGAGTGCTGCGCATGCGTGAATATTTATGCCTGGGAGTATCTGAAATAGCGTCGTTTATTGCGAATTTTCAATGAAAATTGATAAAAGCATTTACAAAATAAATTACAAATTGTGTTTTGTAGTCGATGAAAAGTCGAGTTGTGATGACGAAGAAGGTTTTGATAATTTTTAAAAAAACGGCTTATAATAAAAATCAAATAAAAACATTATTTCGCTGTAATAATAAATCAATGAACTTATCCAATATCTGTCGTAAAAAGGGATACAGAGCAAGCAGTAATGCAGTAATTGCAGTTGAATATCCAATATTTTTTAAGAAGATGAAATAATGATGAACGCTTACGTTTCGAAAAAAAATACTATAACGGGAACCCTAAAGGCCAATACCCTTAAACTTCTGCAATAACCTTCCTATGAAGCAGACAACTTATAACTTCTCGTTAGATGTCCGCAGGATAACCGATTTTAGTCAAACGCAAAGATTTATATTCAGTCTACATGTATGTATAACTGATCCAATATTCTTCGCACTAGGTGGCAGAAATTAGCGCTGAAACCTCTTCTACTTATGCTCTTTTTCTCAGTCTCAACTTTCGTCATAAGTTACCAATTGTACCTGTCTAATTACAGTTTTCAAGAAACTTAACGTTATAGCTTGTCATACTTCTGGTCACAGCTAATTTCTGAATCTGAATTCTTATAGCTTTAAATGGCTGAAAGCTTTAAAATTGCAGTATCTTCGAAGCAAAAATGTTGCTCTAGAAAAGGAAGCTTTTGCCTCTTTTAAAGATTAAAAAAAAAAAATGAATTCAAGGAGTGGCCCAGAAAGTCAATATATTTGAAAATATATTACGTTAATATATTAAAAAGCGTTATTTATAAGCGAGTGACAAAACAATATGCAACTCAGTTAAAATTTCCCTGAAACCACTTATCAACACTGGAAACATCTGAAACATATGCTCCATAAAACTGTCAAACATATGCTCCATTATATTTGTTTTTGGGTTGCGGGAGAGAGCTTGTGTTATTGCTTTACGAGCATTCTTTTTTTACTTAGCGGGTGTTCTTTTCCGACTCGCTTGCTTGAGATTGCAATACAGTTCAATTTTTAAGAAGAAAAAATGAAATAAATTTATATAAACCAGAGTGGTATTTATGTTTGGGAGGAAGTATACTGCATAAATGAACACATGATGCCGCAATGGTATGTTTCTCTTACCCGAACAAGTTCGCTTACATAGAGAGGGTTGCTTTCTCTCCAGTTGCTAGTTCTTAATTTTACCAGAAGGCTTATAGGGTAGGGTGCTTTACTTTGCTAAAATCGCTTTCGTCCTTTCATACTAACATAATCGCAGTACTTTATTAAACTGCATCGAAGTGATTAAAATATTAATAAACTTACATGCAACTCTTTACGTCGGCTCTCTTTTTATGGGTACTTTACGCTGACCTGCTTATATTCCACACTTCGGCAACAACCAATCAACTGGGCGTAGTTGTTGTCAGCCAGATGGTGTTTACAGCAAATTTCGTATTAATTTCTATGACCAAACCATAAAGTAGCCACGTAAAATGACAAGACACAAATATCGCGGAGTGAATGCACTCCCGTGACAGCGCTGTTGACTGACAGGTTGCTGGACTGACTGTCAGACTCGTCAATTTCGGTAGGTAGGTACGTTGAAAGGTTTTCCTTGCAAGCGATAAAGTGTGCGACTTCGTCTGCATATATAGTCATAATACTATATGCGTTGCCATATTTCTCGGAATATTTAATTAAGCGGAATCCATAAATTTAAAACTGAAACTCAACTGTCGCACGCTTTATAATAAGCCTGATTTATTACTTGCATTTGGTGACTGTGTTTTAAATTTTTTTAATTGCAATCTTTTTCTTCATATTTTAGGAGCTTTAGTCATAAAATTTCGTTGCTTTTCTTTATGCTGTTTAATTTTATTGATTTTTTCGTTGGTTTAATGCATTTCATTTCAAACAGGTTTATTATTTGTGGGATCAAGTAGAATGAGCGAATGGAAATATAAATGGTTTAGTTTCAACTCATGGGTATAATAGTGTTTTTACTTAAAATGGTAACACCCTAAAAGGAGATGACATTATATCTCATATTATCTATTGTCTATCTATATAAATAAAATAAAATCGGGTTTGTTACACCATTTATAACTCAAGAATTGAACGATTTTGATGGTATCTGATTAGTTGTAATCCTCTCCGTCCCGAATAGTAGAATCCCATTGTAAACAAATTATCTAGAAAGAAATTTTTACCAAAAACAAAAAGCATGTATTTCAAATATAGTATAATATATAAAATATAGGAACAATTACAACAATTTTTAGATCGTTTCCAATTAGGTTTCGTAACATTCGGAATCAATGCACTGAAGAAAAAGAGAAACTGCTTGAGAAGAGCGCCAAAATTCGTGCTTATCAAACAAAAGCGCAAAGAGAGGCAGAATATGAAATGAGTCGGTTGGTAATAAGAAACGTCAAACTTCGCACACAGAGCAAAAATTAGATAATCTTCGACGCACCAGTAGAATTGCCTCAAATGTTTGAATCGAGCAGCGTTTCTATACAATTGCCGAATTGATCGTAGCTCCAGCCTTCTTGTTCACATCGGTTCAATGATTCACTTCATTCATTGATTGTTAGACGGTACAAGGTTATTGGAATATAGACGGAATATTGGACGGTAGATTGGAGTATAGACGGTCAGGTAGTTATTGGAACATATTTATTCGCCTTAATCCAGTGTGTTTGATACGAAAAATATATGTAGTCGGATCATAACATCAGCTAGCTAGCATCATATTAAGAATATGATGATCTTCACCCCCAGCCTTAATTTTGTCCCCTATTGATCGGTCATGGAACATGTTTTCTTGATCATGGTGCCTTTGGGTTCCAATGGTCGGAATTGGTCTTTATCTTCCCTTATATTCGCTTTTATTATTGCGTTTATAACGATTGTTGAATTCGTTCGCAAAATTTTTTAGGGTCGATCCTTTTTGGAGTCGAATCCTTTCCTTATTTGGTTGAATAAGTATCAAATACTTTTTTTTTCTTGTTAATCATATTTTTCATGTGGTTAATTTTCTTGTTACTGCAAGGTATTTGTACATTAGTTTTTTAGTAGCTAAAATAAACATTTTAAGCGCCAGCTAACATCAACCATTGTACATACATATAATACATAAGTAAATATACCTAAATGTTATCAATGTTATTTTTTTTTATTTTGTATTTTTGTATTTTGCTCGCCATGCAAGCAGGTGTCGCAGTGTTTTCACCTCTGGCGGCGATAACGAACAAATAAATGTCAAAAACTGAGTAAAAAGGCGCACGCGCATACAAAACAGACGCGCCTGCGCATACGCAGCTATTAGCTTTTGGACCCGCGCACACCCCACTTGTTTACACTGCACCTTTAACCGCAGCATTAACAGTGTGAACGTTTATATATATACACACATACTCGTATATGTTTATGAAATTTTCTTCACAGTGCCGCCGCCCGCCACAGGTTGCAGTGAAAGTTTGACGTAACGCAACCAGCCTCGTCGCAACAATTTTCCCAGTGCATTCTAATACTAATATTTACATTTGAATTCATTATGGATATGCATGTATGTATGTATGCATGTACTGATGCCACGTGTGAAGGTGTGACTCGAAGTTAGACAAACCGCCACGTTCCACTATGTGCTGAGAATGCCTAATTCAAAGGGCCTCGAACTCATTGCATGCATTGCAATTACAATACAATTGTTGAAATGTTTTTTACCTTTACTGATAATTGCATTTGATTAAACCTAACGTGTGTGCTGAATTAATCGCTTCTGTGTTGGTATGTTTATTGTTGTAGGTTTCGTTTAAACTGCTTTTATTTGCAAGGAAATTATAAATAAATTCGCATGGGCTTTCATAAAGCTTATTAAAGATCATCTTGAATTTAAACATAAAACTTTCATAAAGCGGTAGGATATTACTGACTCAGGTGGTTTTATTTCATCTGTAGGATTTATTTGGGCTTGGACTCTTGTTTGTTATTTGGATATCTGATTTCAGCTTGTTCTATTTCAGTTGTACTGTCTGTACTTTTTTGTGTGCTTTTGTGCTTTTGTGGTGAGCTTTCATTCTCTCTGATCGTATGACTATCCTTTGGTGTATTGAGAGCCACCTCATTTAGTACTTTCCTTTCTGGAATTTGAGTATACATAACATATACATAATCCTACCGAATTTTGAATCTTCAGGACCATTTAATTAAAATTCTGACAGCCAGAATTGCTAAGACGATCATATCTCTTCAAATGCTCTCCTTACTAGAATTAATCTAAAGCATTGTGTATTTATATAATTTACTAATACTAATAGCCTACTAAGAAAAGGCACTTCTCGGATTAAAGTGTGAACTTCTGAAAAATAACCCATAAACCCATAGCTTTCAACCCTTAGAGCTTAACGCTTAGAAAGCTTTCACCTGGGAATTCATTGGATGTCTAATCACTTGCTGAAATTCCTAGTATGTACTGAGATTTAACAATACGAGATTTGGTTTACACTAAGTTTACCTCTGAGCCAAATATAAATAATTAATTTTTTGCCTTTCTAAGTATCACACAGCAATTATTTTAAAGAAATTTTGTTATCATGTTCCATCATGTCCTTCTCCATTCGAATTAAAGAATTTTGTTACTTCTTGGATCATTTCGCGCCAGAGTTGTGATGAGAGACCGAGACTGTGTTTCCACGCTTGATTCGAAGCTTACTTCACCTTAAACTCTCTTTCGACTTTTATCTCAGCTTTTTTTTTTAAGCTGACTGTCGAGTTTGAGTTTCCGTTCGACCTTAAAAACACTTTCAGGTGTAAGGTCATTCTTGATTTAAAGTTCATCCTCGACCTTTGCTCATTTCCATCCTCAACTCCCTGCCGACCTTGATTTCTCTTTCCACTTTAAGCTTGCGCTCGACGTGATATTCATTTTCGACCACAATTGAAACTTGGACATTCTGTGTTGCTATGTTGGAAGGCAATCTGGTTAATGGAATTGTAATTTTGGAAGGAGCTAGTTAAGATTGTCCCCCAAAGAGGTCACGAATACTTTATTTGTGCTATGTGTTCTATGAGATGAGAACGTGAGTCTGACTGACAGTTCTAAATAATTGTAATTTGAATTTTTAATTTGTTGAATTAGTTGAATTTCCTCGCATTTTGTAACAACAACCCGCTCTTATATAAGTATAGAATTTAAAAAAAATCTACAGCATGTATCGTCGGAAATGTCGAGAGACAGAAACATGTTGTTATTTTGATCCTTTCGTTCTACTTAGCGTACTCGCTTATAGTACCACCATTCACTAGTTGAGAAAGTACAACACCTCGTTTATAACAGTGTTGTATTTCGTTATCTTCGTTTGCAAATCGCCTTACTTTCCGCACGTCAACAGAGCGAAAACAATGATCACTGATCTCGGGTTGAATCATTGATTTATTAAGAAAGTAGCGAAGTAGCAGTTAATAAATTCAAATCTAATCGCGGCAACGAATCTCCATAAGCCACCACAGCTGCCGCAAATACCAGAAGCAACAACAAAAGTGGTTTAAAGCCACTCATAGTAAATATAATTCAATTCGATTACGCAACAGCGACGCATGGTGGACCGCTGAGAGGAGGCGGTACAACGAGAAGGAGATTAATGACTCCAAAGCGCTGAATAAAATTATTACGCTCATAATAAATATCGGTGGCTAAAGCTTGAATTAAAGCGAGTAAGGTAGACTGTAGGCTGTGATACTAAAGAGTGCCCTCTATCCCCGCTCTCTCTTAATACGAAAAAGCAGCGAATAGCAAAACTATGCTACGCGGAGCAAAGTAAGTGTATCCGCCGCGCTGTAAGAGAACAGAGAATGTGGTTCAACGCTTTTCATTTAACCGTAATAACCACAAAGCCGCTAAGCAGCGCCACCAACAAATGCGTCTGTAAACCGAAAGAAATTTTGTGGCATGGCTTGGATCGATATTGGTTATGGTGTCACACGAGCAAAACTAAACAACTCGCGCAAAGACGACAACAACAAAAACAACAACAACAACAACAACAACAAAGGCAAAATAGTGATAACAAGAAAATCAACCAACAACAACACCGAAACTAACTACAATATTTACAGCAGCACAGCAGATATAATGGACTGTGCGTGCAACATGTCGGGAGGTGATAATTTTTGTGGCGCTGTTGCAATATGGCAAAGCAAATGTGGCAAATGTGGCAAATGCAACAAATCGAACACAGCGACCAAACACATGAAAAACACAAATGGCAGGCGGGATAGCAATAAAAATGACAACCAACAATAGCAATAACAACAACAACAACAACAACAACTTCAACGTTAAAAACGCTTTAACTGTGACGTGAGAAATGCAAATTTCAAACTGCTGAACCATATAAGAGCACGATAATGCACTTACATTCGCATGTATCTGTGCATTTGCGCATGTATGTGTGTATTTTGGCGTCGGTGCCTGCTCGTTGGCAACTGTGCATTATCAATAACAGCGCCGATATGGGGCAAGTGTAGTCAAATCTGTTGCACAGCCATCCATTGCTGGTGGTGTGCTGGCGGCAGAGAGGGAAAGGGGGGGGAACAAATGTGGTGCAAAAAATCGAAGTTAACCGCCATGCCGTTTGGGATAGGCAAATTGCGCCAAACACACTCACACACAAACGCGCTCAATCATACTCCAAACGTTGTTTCAACTTGTGCATGGTGTCTCTTTTTGTTGTTGTTGTTGTTGTACCGAACACTTTTATTGCATTTGTCAGTATTACATTTGTCTGCCGTTAACGGTTATGATATGGGTCGTAACGCTTAACCGAGTTGAGGTAAGATTTTAAACGCTGAATATGCTAAACAGGCAGCCGCTTTGCTAGTGGCGCGGCAGCGTTGCGCTGTGGTGCAGTGGCAGAAGGTGCTTGATTATATGGAAATGTAATCGTCATGTTATTCAGTTGTTTTACCGCATATTACGGACGCTAAGTGCCTATGCTGAGTGATTTGCGAAAGCCGTAACGCCATATTTGTGTATGTGTGTGTGTACTTGCGTTAAATGCCACTTGCGGATAAAATGTGGGCTGCTGATTGATTATTTAGGTGTTCCGCTGTCAATTGTTGTGTAATTCTTTAAGCAACGCACGAGTAAGCGATTAGCTACAATTGCCACTGACTCAATATATGAATATGATTGAGCTCTTAAGTGACTGAGTGGCTCACCCACATATAGGGTTCAGGGTTCACTTCAACATATTTTTAAATTGTTTCTGAAATCATAACTTGTTTTTTTTATTTACAACAAAAACGGCTTAAAAAATCCATTTAATACAAACATTTCAACAGTTTCCGTGTCAATTTGGCTTTCTTCTGTCTTAAGTCCGACTTTAACGGTATTGTAATCGGTGATCTCCGCTCATGTTCGATTATTTCCACACTCGTTTCTTTATAGTCAGAATCTCTCTTGGACGGACCTGCTTCAAGAGAGCTCAAACTTTAGTTATAACTCCGATAGGAGATTCAGCAATCCCTTCAGTTAGAGAGGTTACACATATAGTCTTCTTGACGCACATTAGTTTGTATATACTTGATATAAAACATCGTGAAATCTGTCTCTTCCCTTGTGTCGTGTGGAAAGTATATAAGGGAATCAGCGAGAGTAACACCAGAAAATATTCGGGAAATTTTTCCGGTTTCACGATGAATTCTTTAAGAATATATGATTTTCATTCTGCATTTTCAAAGCATAGATACCCGAATGTTTTTATTCTGTGGACCCTACATATAAGTATACATACAGCCCTCAAAGTCTATAACTTAGAAGGTAGTGTTCTAACTTAGACCAGTTGAGCACTAACTGAGTGACAGTAGACGCTCAGGGTGCAAAAATTACGTCAGTCGTGATTGTCTACAACGATGAATCTTCCAATTTAGACCTGGTATGCCCAAATGTTTATAGTATAAACTCTAGGTTTTCCTCAAACTACAAGATATTTTAAGGGTATTGCATTTTTTCAGTCCGCATCCTCTTTGTAGACAGAAATTCATCGAAAACGATTATACGATATATACGATATATGAAATACGAATTTTCGAATACGAAAATTTACGAAGCTTGGCTTCGGTTGTGTTGTATTAGAGTCTCAATATATTCATATTATTTACTCAAGTTGATCATCAACTGGAATTTAAGAGAGTGCCGGACTTTTACTTATCACCGAAATAAAAAAATTGAAAAATTTCTGTTAAATGATATCGTAAAAAGTTAAAAAAAAAAAATAATATGTAAAAAAGAAAATTTAAATTAAAGAAAAATCAGTCAATTTAAATCAAAAATGTTTCCTCGCTTAAAAATAAACTTTAACGAATATGAAATCAAGAAGTGTGAAGAAAATGCGATTTTGGTTTGGTGACACCATTTCTACATTTGCCTTGCCATTGTTAACGGTACACAGCGGACGACTCTTTTATATGCCCTTTTCATCTCTTTAATAATATCTCCAACCACCCACAACAAAAGCAAATACAGCATGACATAACACAAACGCTTGTTTATAAGCGCCAAAAGCGCTTTGCTGCGTGCCGTTTGCTGTGCTTGCATTGGTGAGAACGCGCCGAGTGCGATGCGAACTCATCTGCCGCTGCCAAACTACGCTGCTGTGCCAAATTCGAAACACTTTCTTGCGTGCTTTTCTTGTTGTTGTTGCGTGTGTGTAAAAGTGTGTGTTTTTGTTTCTGTTTTTGTTGTCATCTACTCCACCTGCGGTTTCCATTGACAAACGCATTTGCACGCGAGCTCACATGCTCCACTTTCGGTTTCTTTGCAGCGCGCGTACGCTTAGCCTTCAGTTTGTTGACACACACATACACACACATACACACGTATGTGTGCTGCTAGTAAGCGCTAGCGCTTCAGTGTTGTTGTATTTTCGCAAAACATTTTTATGTGGTCTCTTTTAGACATTATTCAACATTTCTTTTTATTTGTTGTGCTTAACTGTCAATTTGGACACACACACACACACACACACACACAGTCACATATTCGTCCAATTGTTATGCGGCACCACAATAGAAGTGGCCACTTAAACGCATACAAAACGCCCACCACCACCACTTGCACTTAACAGCCCGAAAGCCCGAAATAAACTTGAAAGCGTTCACAACAAAAAACACAACAACAACAATTGAACTATTTGAAATCTTTAAATAACGCCAAATACGAAAATAAAACCGTCACTAAGTGTCGCCGATGTGCAATCTGTTGATTGCGCGCACTTAACGGTATTGGACTCGCGCGAAACGTGTAATTTACATGCAGTCGGCATTTTTCGTACACTGCTCGTCTTGCATACCCATCTGCAGGCGAGTGTGTGCACATTCCTGTGCTCGTTACTTTATTAACAAATTGTCTTGCTTGTTGCTTGCTGCTTGTTGTTATTGCTATTGGTTTGGTATTATCTCTCTTACTCGGCAATCGATTGCCTCATCCGTCGATTGTGTAATTTCGTCGCCATCTGCATACATACATACATACATACGTACATGCAAGCAAAGCGCAACGTTAATGAGGTCTTCAATTCGTTTACCGTCGTTTATTTTTTTTTTTGTTGTTAATTTGGTTTTGCTGTTGTTGTGGTCGCAAATTCGATTGTCTTTAAATTTAGCGTATAATTTGCTTGCTCCATCCCCTGTGGCGGCGCGTTGTGATGTAACCAAAGAATGTCGTAAAACATCGTTGGTTTCATTTGATGGGGCAAACCGATTGGTGCACTACACTTTCATTGCTGTCAAACGGCGCGTAATGCTTTGACGTTTCTAATCAGAAGCATGAAGCTACTTAGGTTAAGCGCATAAATACAGCCCGACTTAAAGTCGAAATTGCCAATGAAACACTCCATTATTTTCTGGATTTCACTTGATTGCTTTAGAAATGCCTGCAATTCTTAGCTGGCTCTGGTTAGCGATAAATTGCATCTCTTTCAAACATGAATAGTCCATACAATAGTTTGCGCCTTTGACATTCACTTTCGGGTTTTTTTTTTGAAAGAAAATTGTCAATGCATCATTTTTCTTTTAATATTCTTAGTGCTATGGACACATCCATGTAGGGCTTATGAAAATTTGTCGAAGCCCAAATAAATTCTTCATGTTGTGAAGGCTAGTTATTTGATCTGTTTTCGATCACTAGTCCTTAGAGAGTGGCGAATAGAACACACAACTTCTATAATAATCAAATTGAGATAGGAAAGAAGGACTTTAATGAGTTATCCAAATATTCTCTTTTATTGCATTCAAATAAATTTCCTTAAGGTTGCTTTCAGATGAAATTTTTCTGCCGAGATAACCGGCGAAGCGAAGAGAAAGTAATGGGCAAGAAAAATAGTCTGCCTCTAAGCAATTAGCATGTATATTCCGGGAAGCCTTTGTGAAATTGATCGTGGGGTTTATTAAAATTTCAAAAATATTTGAACATAATAAATGTAGAAAAAGTTTTTTATAGCTGTTAGTCCAACGTTTTTCCTCCTACAAAATCTGATGAGTTACACTCCCACTTACCTTTTTAAGATTTTACTGTATTTCAAAAATTCTCCAACGAGTTAATAAACTGCACATTAGACCCTGCTATATGGTTGTCAAAGCATTCGACATTTGTCGATTTGTCGACAAAAATTTTAGTTTGAAATATTTAGTGGTTATTTCAATAGTACACATGGATAGTACACACAATAGACACATCGTGTTTAGTTTAGGATCTAAAAAATTGCAAAGTGTACTACTTAAAAATATACGAATTGTCTAGAAATTCCCTAATTTGTAATTGGTTGATTCGGAGGCCATAAAAATTTTTAATTTTATTTTTAAAAATATTTGATAATATTTAAATATCCTTAATTGGTATGTTAGAGTTGGCACTTAAATGTATAGTTTAAAAAATTTAGTGAAAGTCCATAAATAAATTCTTAAAATATTTGATAATATTTAATTATCAAAAATTGGTATGTCAGGGTTGCCAGTTAATTGGCAGTTAAAAAATGTACGTATTAAAATTCTTTTTATGGTTGATTTTAAGGATTTTGCAATGGGATTTACGATTTTAGCTTTTATTAGGGTTGCCACCTTTTATATATTATCTCAATATTTGATAAAAAATAATAATATTAAACAATGGCAACTCTTCAGCAATTAAAAAAAGTTAAATCAAAAATTTTTCGTAATCTTTTTTCCAAGCTTTCTTTTATTTTTATAAGTGAGGGTTAGTACTATATAACAAATGCATTTATATCAAAACACACCATGAATTTACTGCACATGCATCCAACTTTGATAGTTATGCGCTTAATTAACTTTCATTACTCGTTCGGTTTCATACCATTTGTGTTTGCATGCACCTCGGCGTACTGCAATCATAATAAAAGTAAAATATTTCTGCATAAAGACGTTGTAAATCATTTTGGCATTCATAATTAAAGTGGACAGTTCTGATTTGCTGGTGCACCGACGTGAAATAAATTTTTATTATTATTATAAATAGCTTTAATTATAAAGCGGACATGCCATTAAGAAAACGAAAGTACTCGTAGCTTCGCAAATGGGAGAGAAAATGAAAAAACCTCGTCACTCTGGAGAGGAGTGGAAAGGAGAGAGGAGAGTGGGGGAGGGGAGGGAAGGAGTGGGGGAGGAGAGGAGAGGATAGGAGAGGAGAGGAGAGGAGAAGAGAGTAGAGGAGAAGAGAAGAGAAGAGAAGAGAAGAGAAGAGAAGAAAAGAAAAGAAAAGAAAAGAAAAGAAAAGAAAGGAATGGAATGAAGGGAAAGGAGAGGAGGCAAAGAGCGGAGAATAGTTAAGTTATGTATAAGTTATATACTTAAGTTAGGTATTCACTATCTTGGACTAAATTCACCGGAATAACTTTTTTGTTGCTTTCCTATGTACATTTGTTGACAAGAGAGCAAACTTCAAATAAAGCGGCGGGAGAATTGGAGAATCGAAGAGGCCTTATATCTATTTTAGTATAGCTGATCTTGAAATATATCACTGATCTGTCTTCGACATAAGTCTTACGGTGGATTGAATAAGCATACCATAATTACATACCATACTTATGAATTAGAACTACTTAAAGTTCTTTTACCTTGACACATTCCATTCTCGATCAGATTGATATTATATAGTTTCGTATGTATTCATATACGTATACATATATGGTATATGTATTGCTTGAAACATTGAATATTAGATGCTAATCAATATGTCTCACTACAATACGGACACACTGTCTTACTAATACATATGTTTGTATGCAAGCATTGCTGTAATAAATGTTTATAAATTTATCATGTAAGCGAAATCACAATTTATTGTGCATATTAATTAATTAATTAAAAATGCATATCGACACAGTTTTGTATGAATAGTCTGTACATATGTACTTGTATGTATATGAATACATACCGACAAGGGACAATGAGTGAACGATAGCAATTGCAGACAATCATGAAACGTGAAGTAATTTTAATTAATATCTTTTTTCATTACTATTATTTATTATTGTTTTTCATTCTGTTCAGATAAAAAAATCAAGCTAAAGAATTCCTTTGTTGAAAATTATTATTCTATGAACATGCTTATGTATGTATTTGTATGTATGTACATACATATGTGTTTATCACAAAATTTTTTGTTTTATTTATTTATGTTTATTTTATTTATGTTTTGTTTTTTATTTATGCAAATAAGTTTTTATACCTATAAGTAATTATTTTCCTTGAATGTGAAACACTTTTAGACACATAACTGTTAACTTGTACCTGCTAATTGAATACCTTCGCATGTATTCGATAATTTTTATCAGCGTTCACTGTTATCGATTCACATATACGTGCATTCATACAAGTGTATTGCATTAATTCTAAACTTATGGATAAGTGTTTTGAGGAAAAATTAAAAAATCACTTGATAACCACAGTGTAAACAAAAAATATAGCTTAGTTATCTCTCGCACTCACCTATCTATAAGTGTTTTTGTTTGCTCGATAAAGATTTTTATCGAAATATATATATAATTAATATATATATAATTTTTTTATAGGATTTTATATACTATATATAACGTATGGCATCATTAAAGTGGTATTCACCGTTTACTGGGAATTATATAGTATATTCTTATAGTAGTATAGTATATAGTATATTATATAGTATTATATAGTATATTATAGTAAAATTTATAATATATAAAATACATACATATATGTATATGTTTGGAAAAGTTAAACACGTGGCGCAAGTTTCTTTTCCTCTGGAAATATGTTGCACAATATTACCAACTGACTGGAACCAATAAACAGAGAAAGTTCTAATTCGGTATATGTATTCCATCCATGCCATCCCTAATGGGTTTTTTGTAAGTATCTCACTAACTATCAAATATGTTTTTCGCTAAACTCGCTGGAAGCATTGCGCTTTTTTCTGCCCTTTGCTATGATGTCTCAGCTAGTAAAAGTCTGCTAATAAGCACCGCTCTCTCCCAAATAACGGTATTGTATAAAACTGAATATTAGCGTTATAACGAAAAACAACGGTGACGTTCAACTTCAACCAAAATTATGTACTATATTAGTTCTTCTATGACTTAGACTATGACTATACTACGACTGAGACTTAGACTATGGGCGGATTTTTAGGGGAAATTTCAGACCTTTCAAAATACATTACTAATTTGAAAGTAATTCACTGTATATCATTCTTACATATATCATGACATTTACGCATATAAGTATTTGACAATATTTGAATTACGAAAATTAGTATTTCAGGGTTGCCACTTAGTTCCGAAATTTAAAATGTGTGTATGTGTATCAATATTCATTTTTATGGGTTATTTTAAGTTTGTTGCGATTAAAGTTTTTTTTTTAAATTATATTAGTGTTGCCACCTTGTGAATATTATTACTTAGTACCTCATTTTTTTATATTCTTATTTTCTTGAAAAAAAAAAATACTAAATATGGGCAATCCTCTCAAACAAACAAAAAAAATATATACATATATATATTTCATAGTTTATCATTAATTATTTTAACACAATTTGAAATTGGGATGAATGGCACTGCAACGACGTGTGTTCTCACATAACCGCTATTTGCATTCGATTAAATTATTTAGCTTTACACCAGATAAGCATCGAGTAGAGATATCGAAACAAGAAATGTTTAATAAGTGGCAACTCTTTTTCAAGTATTTATGTAATCGGACCATACCTTCCCACAGTTCCTTTTTATTGAATACAAGGTCAACGTTTTTATAGTTGACCTTATATCGTATATATGGGTCGGAAGATAAGACACATTCATAAAATTAGCTAAGATTGTTTCGCTTACCATAAAGTGATTTGGGACAAAACTGGATGATACCAGTTTATACCTTCTCCCAACTGCCAAACACCGAATAAACAGGTTACAGAGAATATTTCGGACGATATGGACATCTAGTTAAGGGTTTTGGTGTACCAAATCTATATCTTGGAACAAATCTGTTTCATTTTCGTTTTTTGGCAAATTTATAAAAGTATTTTTTACCATTAGACCTAGTGCTCCAATTATTAAATTCCTCTAATCTAATATTTTACCAAGTTGTAATTAATGGAAGCAGCATGGAATGACTTTAAACTAACAAAAAAAAAACTTAACAATAATAGTAAATATATAAAATTTCAATAATTAAAAAAATCATCTTTTTTAAACAAGAAAATCGTTTTAATTAAAAAATATATAATTAAAATCGACTTCACATAGAAATTGTGTCAAATTTTCATTTAGCATCCATTTTGGTATTTTTACTTGTATATTTACACAAATACATATGTAGTATGAATAAACGCAAATCATTAATTCATTTTCGAAAATGAGTTCATTGCCAAGTTTGTTTATTCGCCAACAAATTTCGGCCATATGTTCTCTAAATAACGTCGATATGCTATCGTCCATATTTTTCAATATCATTTAAGGCATATTTTCAATTGCTGTCTTTTGTTATTTTTAGAAAGATTACTTTTCCATTATGAAAGTGCGATTTGACCGAATATACATATATATATGTACATAATATATAAGCAATAAGTACTAGAAGAATAGATAATGCTTTGACTCACTGCTGGACAGTACGAGAATATTGGTGAATTGCACAAAAATGTCGTATTTTGAAATTCAGTGCGTTCCCCTAAAGAATATACATAACATAACATATATATATACATATATATCTATGTACGAGGGTGGGTCAATAAGTCCGTGACTTTTTGAATTTTTTTGAATTTTTTTTCTTTATTCTTAAATATTTCTTTCTTTTATTTTTTATTCCAAAAGTCACGTACTTATTGACCCACCCTCGTATCATGTCTTTCGTAAAGTTACTATATAGTACATATGTACTTGCTCGTATTTTTGTTATCGTATTTGAAGATATCGTATTTAAAGATATCGTGTAATCAGTTAATTGGCAATATTTTTAGCAAATTACGTACGCAATTGTCGATGGGTGCATACAGCTATGTTCCAATTAATAGAAGTGTGGATTGAAACTAAGAATGAAAAAATTGACCCGGCGAACTGCAAACAAGAATGATTGAGATCAATCGATTCGACAATTATTGGCATCGAATATATCTACATGGTAGTTTCTCCAGATTATTATATTTTGTTTAAGTGAATCTTTCTAATATTTTAATAGTTCTTCTGCTATTCGAGAAGGAGACGCATTAAGTAAATCAGATAAAACAAAATCGGCGCAGTCGCTGTTGAGTTATAAATCTATATCTAACCCGTTGTTTTCAATTTGTTATTAAATGTAATTTATTATAAATTTAAATTTAATTTCGAAAGTGTATTCATTATCTGTTTAAAATAATAACTTAACTGGAAATTAAATTGCTTTTACCCTATATATTACAATATTTTGTGAATTAGATCCGGTTCATTTAGCAACCTCCCATCTTTAGCTATTAGATGAGAGATCATAGATCAGCTTTCAATATGTACTTGATACTTTCTATCTAATAACTTCGCTCAACTGAAAGCAATGATATATATTGAATTTACCGGACGATAGACTCAACTCTTCCAAATCACACCACTTTACTTTCAACTATATCAGCTGAGTTGTTTTGAAAATTTTGGGCGAGTCGCAAAATGTTTCTTTGTTAATCGTTCGCTTTTTCGGCGGACTTCGAGTATTTGAATAATACCAAAGAAAGAATTAAATGTGTTTTTTCCTCGATCATTTGACTATATGCCGTATATATCTCGTCTCTGATGGTTTTCCGTCTGTGATCACGAGTTTTTTTATGATAAGTATTCGCAGTCTTAACCCCCCCAAGGATTTGTTTTGATCAATTTTAACTTTTAATTCTTTTTCGAATGTTTTTGATAATATTAGGAATTAGAGGCTGAGTACTCCGATTATTTTGAGCATAGCTGTAAAAGCATACAAATTGACGAGACTACACTGAAAAAAATTGACACTGATAACAACTGCTTAAAACAAAATATAAAAATATAATATATATTAAAAAGAAAAAAAAAATTAAAAAAAAAAATTAAAAAAAAAAAAAATTAAAAAAAAACAACTACTTGAACTTACACTACTATTGAATATTTTTCGAATTCTACGTGTACATTAATTGAATTTGATTTATTGCATTGCAGATTTCTTTAATTAATTCAAAAATAGATTTCTTATTCAAAAATAGATTTCTATTCAAAAATTTAAAGTTAAGAAATTTTAAAATAATATTTCTTTAATATTTGAAATATATTCAAATATTTAAAACAATACTTCTCAATACTTCTCAATCTTCTAAATTACGTATTTTACAGGAATGCGCGCATTTTAATTGCTCGTTAATATTTAGTTATATTTTTAATATTTAAACTTTCATTTATACATTTTTACATATACCTATTTATATTTATATAACTGTTAGTAAATATATATTAGTATATTAACTAATTATTGCTAATTATTACTTGCTTTTTTTCATTTACAGGATCAATATGAAAATATATCGTCACAGACGAACAAAGGCATAGAATTCCTTGAAAAATACTGCGGTTTCATACAAGATCGTCTGGCGATAGAAAAAGAATATGCCACTAAATTGCGGTAAGTTACCTTCATTCGAAATATATATATATAATAATAATAATATAATAATAATAATATAATAATAATAATATAATAATAATAATATAATAGTAATAATAATATAATAAAATATATATATATTATTATATAAAGCAGTAGGACAAAGAGTCCGTATATTTCGAAAATAATGAGTCATTAATGAAAAGGTATAAAATGTTGATGAATTTTCGTGATGATCGTCGACCGATTGGGATTTGATTCCACCAAAATTTTTTTGAAGAGTGGATTAAAGCAAATTTTGAGAGTAACATGCTTAATATCTGGAAACGTTTTAGGTCGTCCGGTCTCCGTTTTCATGTGTTCTGAGTTGGAGAATTTGCTAAATAACTTGCTCAGATAGAATTTTTTCAAATAAATTCTGAAATCGGGCGATGTGAGTGAAAAAGCTGAGTGAATACGCTGTCAATTTACGAGTTTGGAAGACATCGAAAATTACAAGTGAGGTCCGAAAGAGATCATCTATCCACGCAAGGTAGCTCTGCATATTTGGCCCTGGACGAATCGATGCCTAGATCTCAACATTGAATAATGCACAATTTCTACAATTCCCTCCTCTTGTTATTACCAGGTATATCGGCAATAACCAAAATAAATATACATTAACTTGAATTGATCTGAAGATCTGTGTTAAGAGAATGTATAGTTTCGGTAAAACTGATCTACGGGTAATGTTGTAACTTATTGCAATCCTGAGCAGGTAAAAAACTCGCAACTTGAAATCGAGTTGGATATTTACGCTTCTGAGATGAAGGCACTCCTATCGGTAGTAGTAAAAATACTACCAAGGAAAAGTTAGTATTTTACGATCATCGCACATACTGAACTCCACGCCACTTAGCTCTTTGCTCTCAGTGAATCTTCATTATTACTATTGCGTAAAAATTTTTTTATCCTCTCGTGGGGTTCTAGGCGCGAAGAAATTTTTGGAAGTTGCTAATGTTGTATTTTCATATCTGAAGTAGTTATGTTAATATGTATGTATATATTATATTATGTTATTAAGCTAATGTTGTATTTTCATATCTGAAGTAGTGGTGGCCACGAAATGGCATGTAACTAAATCGTAGTAGATGAAAGTGTAATCCAGAATATATTCTGTTTTTCAAAAATACAGCCAGTACGGTGATTAGATTTTACTTAACCATGCTCAGCCTGTGACTGAGATTTAGGTATAGGTTATGCTCTAGAATCGGTTAGCACTCAATTTCGTTTGCTGTTGCGAGATCGCTCTCTTTGGAGAAAGTGTGTTTAATTTCATTCGAGAGAGCACAACGCAATGAACGACAATAACCCATGCGCTCAGACTAGAGGCAACCGCAGGTCTGTTTAATAGGGTCGAGTCTACCGACCTCAGGAGAATATATGTCTCTATATTTTTTCTCACATTGAACTCTAATATCTTGAGTCAATCACTCCTTCATAAACTTGTATACTAAAATTTCGTGCGCTCGACTAAATTGGTTACACACATATATACTTTAATTAAATATATAAGAAATACCTCAGAGTTAAATAAGTAAACAACCACATTATTTGAAGGCAGCTATTTGTGAATTGTGTGACGGTCACCACACTTAAATTTATTTGTCCTCGTGATTTTCCGATTAATTTTGTGACACTATTGACCAAAACATTTGTGACCACACCAAGCATGGCTTGAATTTTATTTTCCACCTATGCCACGCCGTGCCTTTTAGTAGAGCCGGTAAATTTAGCAAATAGCAAAGGCTGTACAACAAATTAGCAGAAATAAAACAAACCATTTAACATGTTTGGCACATAAATTCACTTTGTTTTTTTCTATGCTGTCAATGTTGCAGAAAAAAAAAATTAAAATAAAAAAAATATGTATTTTTAGACACCCAGTTAGGCGGTTTATGGGTTGAGGAGTCGCAAATGTGTTAATGTGTCGCGTCGAGTTGCTTGAACGCCGCGCCCATTTTCAACAGCATATTATCATCAAAGTTTGCAATAACAACAAGTAATAAAATGAATTTGAAAA